>JANHFP010006960.1:21888-37895 GCA_032468135.1 Calamaria suluensis
TTAGTCATGCTGGCCACATGACCATGGAGACGTCTTCGGACAGTGCTGGCTCTTCGGCTTTCAAACAGAGATGAGCACCGCCCCCTAGAGTCAGAAACAACTAGCACATATGTGCGAGGGATACCTTTACCTTTACCTAAATACTTTCCTATCTACCTTTCCTACGTGTTTACTGTAAGATTTCCAGCTTCCTTCCCCACTCAAAGTGTTTAATTCTGCTACTGCGGAAACAAAAAGTATGGGATGAAATATATGAGAATGAGAAATGGAAAGGACTGAGAGACTGTGTAGTACTTGATGATGCTTGATGGGAAAAGGATGCAAAATGATGTGATTTTTGGTGAAGAGTCAGATAATCAAGGGACCAAGATTGGAGACAGGTGATGCATGACAGATGACACAGGTTGTTTTTCTGCCCACTACTTTGGAATAATTGTAGCTGTGTACCCATTCTGCACCAAAAACATTAAGTGAAGTGAACAGACTTTTTATAAAGACTGGAAGCCTTACATAGATTTTTTTTTCTGACAGAAAATAATTTTCTTTTTTTTTTGTACTTTTATTGTATGTATAATTCTAATCAACAAATTTTAAAAAGAAGAAACATTAAGTGAAGTAAGATCATATATGCTGGAGTATAATGTACAAAGTCTGATGAACTAAGATTCTAGTAGCAGTAAGGCTTTATAGGAGGGGTGTCCAATAGAGATTGACCAGTGATCAGGAGTGGGATTCCAGTGGATTTCATGGTATAGGTGAGGTTGTTGCTCCTACTGAGATTAGGTCAGAAGAGGCTATGGAATCTAATAAAGCTGTTGGCTTGTACTTGCCAAGGGAATGGGTGGACTACCTAGAAAAAGGGGTACCTATAGTTTTGTAAGATGTTCTCCTTCTGGTCCAATTGCCTCTTTCTGGCACTAGATCACTGAATCATTTTGCTTTTTAATGCCAGATTTGTGGATAAAAAATGTACATCCATTTCCCATTTGTTGGTGGATATGATGAGCTGCCCATATAATTGAATCCTAGTTAGATGAGAATGGGGATCTAGCTTTTGTCCAAAGTTTACTTTTCTAGGCTCTAGCTACAATAGCTACAACAGCAGAACAGAAAATGAGACATAATGAGATTTTTCTTACATTTTTACAATAGCATGTGCTGCCTTAAAAAGATAATAAAAAGTATAATCTCTATTCTTTTTTAAAAACTTTTATTAAACATTTTATTGAAGCTGAAGTCAAAAGCTTCTAATGAACCTTGATATTATTTTCATTAATTCTGTTCATGGCCATACAGTGTATTTCATATTTTAAAACACACTTGTCTAAATGTTTGAAGACAAGTAACTTACAAGACATGTTACTTACAGAATGCTGCATTGGGGTAGTTGTTTGGGTAGTTCATTGAAGTAAATGAACTGTTTGGTTCCCACAAAGAATATGGACCTCCACAATCAGCTAGAAGAAACAAAGTAGATCAGAGATGGCAAACCATTGATTTTTGGATAGCTAGAAATCTGCATAGACCAGTTGCTTATTGAATTAAAAATTAAGAAGCAATGTTTTAACCCAAATCCTCATCCTCATATCTACATGTATACTTCTGATGTCCTTATCTCATCCTTTGAATGATTCTTGTATAGGTAATAGTCCTTATGTATCATTTCACCTATAAGTATTTAAAAATGTATACACTCATGTTTATGAGGACTTTCCTGATTTTATGTTAAACATTTCCAAATTCAACAATATATGAATTCTGTTTGAGGAGGTAGTTAATAATTAAAGATGATCTATGCTATTACATTACTTTGTAGTTGCATGAACATTCTTTCACAAGTATTTTACAAGAAGAGTCCTCCACTCCTCTGCTCACAACAAAATACCTTATGCCATTAAACGTGAAATTCTGGGTTTAGAAAATTTAGAACTACGCCACCTTCGGCACGACCTAAGCAACCACAACAATACAAGAGCACATAATAGATACAAACTTAATGTGAACATCCAATTTTTTTTAACTATTGGTTCTGTGGGCATGGCTTGGTGGGCTTGGCTTGGTGGATGTAGTGGATGTAGGTGGATGTAGTGTGGCTTGGTAGGTATGGCAGGAGAAGGATACTGTAAAATCTCCATTCGCCCCCTCCCCCCCATTCCAGGAGAAGGATACTGCAAGATATCCATTCCCTCCCCACTCCTAGGGGAAGGATATTGCAAAATTTCCATTCCCATCCCACTGTGGAGCCAGCCAGAGGTGGTATTTGCCAATTCGCCTAACTACTCAAATTTTCTGTTACTGGTTCTCCAGAACCTGTCAGAACCTGCTGGATTTAATCCCTGCCTTATAGTATTCTTTTTACTTTTATATAATTTTATTGTGACAGATCAATGCTTCTTTTCCTAAAGGAAGCAGAATACCTGGGTTTGGTATGTGCATGTGTAATGAAATATATACCATGTTTTCCCAAATATAAGAGCCTGTCTTATGTTTTTTTGAAATAAGTGCTTGGCCTTATTGACATGTACTCAAAAGCCTGGACAGGATCTTATTTTGCGGGAAAACAGGGTATATATATCTATGTCTATATATATTTATAGAAGTAATAGTTTTATTAATATTACTAATATTAGCATTTTAAAGTAGCTTTTATTCCTACTATGCTATTGATGATTATGTTGCTCTGGAATGCTTTTGCTTTTGATATCATTTGATGTTTCATGTTGAAAAACAAATGAGTGATCTGTATGCTGTTGGTGGATGTATGAGAATGCAGAAACAAAGCATTAGCTGACAGACCAGCTATCACTGTATTCTTTGTATGGCTATAAAAAAAACCTTTGTTGTAGATCTTCAATTGTTTTGCTTCCTTATGGTTCCTTATACTTCCTTATGATTAAATATTTCCCACAGCATTGGCAATATAGGTACCTTACCACTATACCCCCTATATATACCAGAATTCTAATTTCATTTAATGCCTTTCACATGCCCATTATAACTGTAGCATAGTTTCTAATAAAATATTGCAAACTGTAAAATTAGACTTTCTGATTGCAGCTCCTTGCTTTTGAAGCTTATATTTTCTCCTTGAAGGTACTAAGACATGTTTTGATATTCAGCTGCTTTAGAACAAGTAACCCTTCAACTTAGTAGACCTTTTGTAATTAATTATATATTTTGCTAAGGTATTTTGTAATCAATGCGTAAAACATGCTTTATGAGTTTGAAAAAGTCTCCACCGGTCCAAAAACATTTGGAAATCCAAATTAAACAAATGAACAGTTTTATAGAAAGCATAATGGCTGTTGACGAAAAAATAACATAAATTAAAATTGAGGTTTTTTAAAACTAGGGAAAGAGCTACATTTTCTAGTTGTATAATTTCTACTATTTATGTATAATACTAAAAGGTTATTATTAGCATTTCAGAATTCATAGCAACATGGAATCATCAAATCACATCTTTTTAAAATATACAAGCAGTAACTAGGTATCTGCAAAAAGAAAGCTAGTTATCTTAAGAGGGTAAGAATGGTTCTAGGGGAAAAAATAAACCAGGGTCACAACAATAATGAGCAAAACAAAATTATTAGACTTTCTGCTATCTGTATACCAAAGAGAATAGCTTATCATTATCTTAAAAATGAACTATCTTTTAAGATAATTTTAAAGTATAATTTTGCATTAAACAGCTCACTGAGCATGGCATCTTTTTCTTCTTGCTCTAACAAAATATATTAGCAGCAATTGAGATACAGATGGGCTGAAAGAAGTACTTACAGGATCTGCCATTACACTTATAATGCTGCCATTAAATCTAATGATAATTTGATGAGTCTGGGTGGAAAAGATTTTCTGTTGTAATAGTGCTTCATGCAGCCCTTATACTCTTTTATTAGGCAATGTTGTCTGAGCTGCAGAACATCATGTAATGAAGAAAGATTGAGAGTTGCTTATTCATTTCTACAATGAAGCCTCCTGGTAGATCATTCAGCCTTAAAAACTCTGATGTGGCATGCCAGAAGTGGATGGAAGAACTTCAAGTTTTAGTGCTTTCAGAGAAGGTGTTGTTTCTGTATGTCTCAAGGTAATTCACTGATCAGTCAATGTGTATGTTATTAACATTTCAATTTTCTTTTTTAAAAAACTGATTAAAAATAAACAGTGACAAACATAAAATCAATCTTGTTCAGTATTTTGTATTACAGATAATGAATATGGTGTATCAAAGAATCAGCAGTTATAAGCTATATGCAGGCAATGACTACATTGCAAAAGTCTTTAATTTTGTTTGGTTTTAGTTTGTGATCCTATACAAAGAACAATCATCACTGTCATCTTCAGGTGCAGTTTGCATGACCAGCATCGGATGGCCCGTCTTCACCGCAGTAGAAAGAAGGGTCTCCTCATTGTCCACTAAGGTATTCAAAACCCTATCTTTGGGTTTGGGTTTTCTGGTGTTGCTTCATTTTTGTAGCAGGTAGACATTGTGAAGGTTTGGGAATGTTCTTTGAGTAGCAATCAGAGCTTATGTGGCCGGGTTTTCCACAATTGAAACATATTGGTGGCTTTCTCCCCCATTTAGTAGCCAAAATAGGGGGTTGTCTATCAGTTGAGGGTTGGGTTATAGATTTCTTTGATTTTTCATCTTGTGGGGCTTTGCATTGGCGCATGCATTGGAAATCCATTTCCACATCACAGCCATGTCGCACCAGTCAAATAAATTGTCAGGAGCCTCCCGAGCTTTGCATTGCATATAAATGTCCTCCTGTAATCCATCTGTATAAACATCTAAAATCGACATTTGGGACCAGTCGTGAACGTAACTCATTAAACTAAGGAATTCTTGATTGTAATCTGCTATGGATCTACCTTCTTGTGCTATAACCCTCATTCTGTTTCGAGCTTTTCTACGGGATTGAGGGTCTTCAAAGCACCTACATAAGGCTTTCATAAACAGATCAAAGTTGTCCATTAATTCAGAATACATTTCATGTAACCTGACTGACCAGTGGGAAGCAGTAGAATCAAAAGCAGAGGTGACAGCACAAATTCGGGCCCTGTCAGAAGGGTAGTTGGGCCAATAATCCTCAATGTGGTAGAGAGCTTGCGTCAGAAAAGCAGCCAGTTTTGTAGGGTCTCCATCAAATCAGGTTGGGAGGGGTGGTGCAATCAAGGCCCAATGTCTAGGAGGGGGATCATCGTCTCTCCTTCTCCTGTCTGGGCTTGGAGATATCCTTTGGTGGTCCCGAGTATGTGGGGAAGGGGTTAAGTCATGTCTCCTTCTCAGTGAATAATTCCTGTCTCATCTGGGTCTTCTATCACCAGACCCCCCCCCCCCCCCGACCCTCTGGGGTTGCTGTCGTCTCTTCGCATCCTGTTGCTAGGGGGTTGTGATGGAGTATACTTTTTTAAAAGAACTCCCTCTCTCTTTTTTCGATGCCTTCCCTCCTTCCATTGGGACTTCTCATATTTTCTTTCATGCCAAATTGCAACTGAAGCTGCACTGGGCCTTCCTGACCTTCTATCGCATCTAGGTGGAGAAAGGGAGTTTGAGTTTCACTGCTTTGAGCTAGATCATCTTCTATCATCTCCCCCTCTATCTCCCTTTGTTGGAATTTCTTCATACCCTTTTCCCTGTTGGTGGTCTCCTTTAGGCCATCAGGTAGTTACATAGCTGATGGAGAAATCATCCTCTAAATCTGCACCTCTCGTCCCTGTTTTCTTTTTCCCCAATGGAGGAGGATCTTCTTCCACATAGAGATCCCAAAAACTTTCAATTATTTCTTTTTTGGAGGCATTTTGAAATGGTAAGTCCCACTCCTCCTCATCCAAACATGCAGCTCCTTTTAAGCTGTGGGTGTCTGTCATAATTGGGTTCCAACTCCCATGGTAACTTCGGGATTGTTGAAACAGAAAGGGGGAAAAAAATGTAAGATCCTGCTTAATGTCAGGATCCTCTCTAATCCGTTTTCAGGAAAGAATAACCAGAAACTCCATATCTTTTAAGAGTAAGGTACTTTTACTGAGAACTATAGAACATGAGGAATAAGAAGCAGGATCTGAGAAAGTGCGGGAAAGCATACAAAGTATATAACCCCAGGAGTACAACTCTACCCCCTTGGTAGCCACTGTCCAATACAACAGGTTCATTTTAGCATGTGAGCACGAGGTAGTCCATCCTCCTGCATTCTTCATAATGGTATTTCAACTTTTCTCCTGGCTCTTGGCGGGGCTTTTTAATATGCCAATCAGTTTCACTTCTGTTAACCAACACCAGCACAATGTCTTCTCTCCCCTGTAAGAAAGATAGAATGTGGATTCCCCCCTCTTGTTACTGTGGCAGCTGAAGCAGTTATGATAGAGAGACAGTAACTAAAAGTAGAGGCTGACACCAGTGGATTTTGTGGGCCACATCATCATGTCGCTTCTTGTATTTAGTGTGGGCAATGACTGAGCACTCACATATTCATATTCATACATTTCAGTCATACAATCCATACATAAAGTCCCAGTATATTCATTTTGTCCATGTAACACAAGAAAACAGTTTTGATCCCCTTTGGGTTTTCAGCAAGGATCAGTTGACAGAAATGCAGCCAGGAAAACTATCACCCATTCATGTCTTTAAGTGTACAAGGAGCTTCATATAAATTCTCTTGGCTGCTCCTTATACACTACACTACCAAACCTGGAAAATAGGCCACTAGTATTCTGTTCTTGTTACGAATGCAAAATTGAGGCCAAAAGAAATGGTTTGACCAACTGGCCAATGACTCCATAGCCCAAGTGACATTTGAAGCAAGGATTTTTTCCAGTTTCTTTATTAGCTTCAGTCTTCTACAACACTACCGCAAGAATCCTCTAGATAAATGTTGATAACTTGGAACCACATTTTCACCATATATTTGGCCATTTTTCTTGACTCATAGTATCTAGAAACAGACCAATATTTATTTTAAATATATAAATGCCGCATCAGTGGAAGATTTATGATCCTCTTCATAAATGAACTACTTTCAATAAAAACTTAAAATCTTTTCCTAATGAAAAGTATTGATTTGCAAGGAATGGAACCAGTCGGTCGGAGTCAGTCGGTTTGGACCGGTTCAGGTGAACCAGTAGTCCGACAATCAGCTGCGAGCTAAACAGTTAACTCCGATGATCAGCTGGGCCTGCCTACCCCTGCGATATATCAACCTATATTTCCTTTGTTTGAAACCCAGTTGATAGGCGTGGCAGAGCAGATTTACTCCCTGGGGCTGTTTTACTCACTGGACTGCAGTAGAAGGTAAGTTTTAGAGCTGTTTTCAAATGTACTGCACGCATGCGGAGCGTGGAGCGTGCACTCAATGAACCCGTAATTACACCCGTTGAATCCCACCACTGAATGGAAGTGAACAGATTTAAGTATCAAGAGGAGTTGCTATTTACAGATCTTGAAAAAATCTTCAGGCTTTATAACTGAACAGGTTTTAGCTACTGAGAGCCACTCTATAAATCTGGTTGCTAGAAACCATGATATTCCAGTGGGTTTCATTCTTATGGAACCACCAGAGATATACTAGGTATTTTACAAAGCTATTTAGCTAATTGATTTAATTTACAGGGGGCCATATAGTAGTGTGGTGACCCGGTTCGATGCAATCAACAAAAAAGCAAGAACTTATAAACAAACAGTGTTTATTTCAAAAACCCAATTGCCTTCTTTCTCTCTGTGTTGGTTTACTTCCAAAAACAAAGTGGATAGTTACCAAGACCAACTCTGGCTGCAGTCCAAAGGTAATTCTTAGATAACACAAACAAAATTGGCTTGGGAAATCTTACCCAAAAAGACGAGGACCCTGAGAAGCTATAACTGCAAATTCAGCCTATGATTCCAGCACTTCTAATCGCAAACTGGCTAGCTTTAAAGGTTTTAGCTCATTTGTGTCCCATTCCTCACTTCCTCCTGAGTAGACCTTTTTCTAATGGTCTCTTGTCCTTGCGTCTCTGTCTTGGATCAGGTGGGGGTGCTATTCCCAGTTCCTCCTCTGAACTTCCCCTCTCTGGTTCTGCCCCTAGCTCACTGGATCCAGCCTGGGCCTGCTCTTCCCCATTCTCATCCTCAGCTCCAGCCTCCCCCTCACTGCTCTCTGCCAGCTGTTCCTCCTCAACCTCTGAGTCGGACACCGACAGAGGCATGACAAATGGCAACCAGGGTTTTTCATTTATTATTTGAGCCTTCAATTAATTGGAATATTTTTTTAAGTTTCAAGTATATACTGACTTTTTAGCTCCTCAAGTTACATATTCCATCTTGAATTATTTTTAAAATATCTCAATCCATACTTGGTTGAGTGAAGAATTGCTTATGTGATATATCATATCTGTGATATTATTGATGTTTCATGGAAAAAGCATTGTGGTTTAATGATATTTTAATTATTAGCAGTTAATTAATACAGTACAAAGTTGAGAGCTGGTTTGGTGTAGTGGTGAAAGCACTGGACTAGAAACCTAGACAGTGTGGGTTCTGGTCCTAATTCAGGCACAAAGCCAGATAAGTGACCTTGAGCCAATCACTCTTTCTCAGCCCAAGGGAAAGACAAACCACTTCCAAAATCTTGCCAAGAAAACTACAGTGACCTTTCCAGGCAATCATCAGGAGTCAACAAGAATTATAGCAATATACATTATTAGAAATATAATGACTTTTGTTTTTTAAAAAAATGAGAGTTCTTCTCTTACATCTGTGAGACTTTTATCAAAGTTCACAAATGAAGTGCCTCATACCAATAAATGCTTTTGACTGCAACATGCTATGTATATGTGTTTTGGAACGTCTTACCAGAACACATTTGAAATATTAAAGGAGATTGTTAGAAATGGGATTAGAAATTAGTAGCAAGAAAATCTGCTTCTATGGCTAGGTAGATTGTATTTAAAGAAGTTAATAAAGGAATGACAGCTTATTTGTAAAATAAATCTTGTCTGATGCAGAAGTAATGAAATGGGAAATATTGAATCTTTTAAAAATTGTGGATTGCAATACAGGGAAGCTTTTTTGAATGGAAATACAAGAGACAGGCTAAGAGAATGACTCAAATAAGGACTGCTTACTGGATATACAAAAACTAGCTGGCTGAGGTTTTTAAAAGTAAAAGGTAAGTGCAAATGATAAACCAAGATTGGACAATGTTTTTAATAGATTTTAAAAAGAAGCTTCTTAAAGTCTCAAAGAAGCCTATGTGATCGCATAAAGAAAAAATGGAGAGAGATTAAATCCTACAATAATATTTGAATATTTGAACCTTAAAATTCTTAGAGATAAAATGAAGGGGTATAAAATTGGTTTATTTGACCAAGGTTAAAATGAGACATGTTTATATTAAATTCTGGCAACTCTTATGGATTTTTTGCTGATACCAGGTTTGATAATTAAAAGTTCATGTTTTACAGATTTGCTTATAAGATAAGGAAGGGATTATGGGAAGAAGAGATATATTTGTCAATTTAAAAAAGGTGAAAGAGTTACCAAACTTGTTTATACTTGTGATGAAAAAGTCACTTCTTTATACGTATCTTTTCTTTTTTCTTTATTTTTCTTTTTAATTTATCTCTCTGAGTTAAGTTTGTACTAGTTTTCATTTTTATAATTGATTTCCAGGGCTGTGAAGGTACATTTATAAACCTTTTAACATTCCCAACAATCATCTTAACTCGTTTGGAAATACAGAAACTAAAGGGACAGTTCAGTGGTTTAAGGACTGCCGCCAAAACTTTGTTCTCTTCTTATAAACGATGTAGCAAGCAAGTAGGATTTGAAAAAGACAGCAGTACTGTGTGACTCCATCCTCATCCCCTTTGATCAAATAACACTTTGTTCTCTGGAACACAAGTCAGTAAATCTCTCTTTAAGAGCACCAGCGTGCCTACCATCCCTGTCCTAATGTTCTCTTTATTTGTATTCATTTTTAATTCAATTCATGCTTATACTTGTATATATTACCTAATATGTAATCAACAAAATAAATAAATAAATAAATAAACATTCTGACCATCCCTTCCCAAATGGACTAGGACAGAAGCATCCTTAATACCAGAAGGGTTCAATTCAGGGACACTATGGTCACCGCAGCCATTGTAATTAACCAGCACTCAAATAGACTGGCATAGAAGCAATATATCAAGGACAAAGATTCCAAGAAGAGCCTAGATATTTAGGATCCTGTCTGTTTTGTCTGAAAGTGGTTCTTCTGAAGAAATGATTTGCCTGGAGACACCAAGATCACTAGCATACAAAGTGCATGCTGTATAATGCAACTGTTCCTCAGAATATACAAAACTGCAATTGATTTGCCCATCTAAATTAACCATCCCTACTTGGGTGGAAAGCAGGGGTGGGTTTCAAATTTTTTTAGTACTGGTTCTATGGGTGTGGCTTGGTAGGCGTGGCAGGGGAAGGATACTGTAAAATCTCAATTCCCTCCCCAATCAAGGGGAAGGATACTGTAAAATCCCCATTTCTTCCCGATCAGCTGGGACCTGGGAGGCAGAGAATAGATGGGGGCGGGGCCAGTCAGAGGTGGTATTTACTGGTTCTCCGAACTACTCAAAATTCCCGCTACCATTTCTCCAGAACTGGTCAGAATCTACTAAAACTCACATCTGGTGGAAAGGTATACTGGTATTTCTCATCATTTTCAGTCTGGGTCCCTTTTAATTTGGGATAGCAGTAACTGGAGTTGGCGCATGCAAAGGGAAGGAGGAATTCCATTTTAAAAACCTAACTGGAATGATCCACCCTGCTCATAAATCAAAATCCTATTCAGGTTGGATCCTCTTACTCAGCAGAGAATCCTATTACCCATACATTCATTGACACACAGCTATGCTACATGTTATTCCATGCCTAGAGTAACTCTAGGGTAATTTTCCAAATGAGCTTTCCCTTTCCATTGTATTAATAATGTTAAATCAAATGCAGATACTTAGCTAAGATAAATGTACCAGTGATCTAAAACTGAACTCCATTTCATTACAGGCATCGTATTCTTGGGATAGTCCATTTATTTGCGAGGATGAATGGATACTTCATGTAATAGAACATTGAAGAATGTTTGAGAAATGGAAAAACCCATAGTCATCATTTTTGCTGTTGTTGTTCCATGAGAATTTTGTAGCTATGAAACCTGCTTGACAATAAAGATAGAAACTCATAAAATAGCATTGGGTGCATGTAAGTTAAATAAATAAAAGGGAGGAAAAAATATATCCCATAATTTCATCCCCACACTAATTTCTGCAGCAAGTTTTGCATTGCCTCTCTTGGCCCCTGAAGCACAAGTTCTGCTGGAAAAAGGAATAGGCTGCCTTACAAGCAAAGAAGCCGGCCTTTCCCTAACTCTGTTCATTTTTTTTCTCTCCCTCTCTTTCTGTTCTAAACCCCCATTGTGATCTGTGCAACCTTCTCCCACTTGAACATTGATAGCTGCTTGGTTGTATGGAGGAAAAGCAAACCACAGGTTAAGAATAGGTAATGAGTAGTAGCTACAGGAACCAAAGGCACATGGTTAGGCAGTCATTGGCAAACCATTTGTTGAAAGCAATGGAAGGTTCAGTGATACAACCTTCAGGGCAGACATTTGTCTTCAGCAGAATTACACTAGAAGGAGCAGCAATGGGCAAAGAAATCTTGTCCCTGAGATTCTGACATATTTTAAAGTTCTTCCTTCACTTAGTAGCATATTCCTAAAAGGAATCACATATTTAACTAAACATGCATACAATGGTCAAAACTGGGGTTTCGAAATGTGGGTGCTTCATAAGCATGTTTTATACGCATGTAAAAGATTCTCCAGGTTTTTCACGGAATTTGCAAAAAATCTCCTAAGATTCTTGACAATATTTAGAACGGGATTATTTTTTCAGCCTTATGTTCCCTTCCTAGGGAGATCAACTGATAGTACAAATAGTCTTCGATTTACAACCTCAATTGAGTGCAAAATTCCTTTTGCTAAGCGAGACAGCTGTTAAGTGAGTTTTGCCCTATTTTATGACCTGTCTTGCCACAGTCCTTAAGTGAATCACTGCAGTTGTTAGTAACACAATGGTTAAGTGAATCTGCTTTCCCCATTGACTTTGCTTGTCAGAAGGTCACAAAAGGTGAAGGTCCCAGGACCCCAGGACCCTTTCACTGTCATAAATATGAGTCAGTTGCCATGCATCTGAATTTTGATCGCACGGCCGTGGGGATGATTTCACATGGAGACGGTCATGTGAAAAACAGTCATAAGTCACTTTTTTCAATGCCATTGTAACTTCGAATGGTCACTAAATGAACAGTTGTAAGTCGAGGCCTACCTGAATAATAGCGTTCTCCACTTCACAAAGCCTCAGCAGCTCACATACTCTGCCATCCTTCTGTTTCTACACTTGGAGATTCAGCTGTGGAAAGCGGAAGGACTAAAAGATGACAGCTTGTATCTATTGTCCTGCTTTGTGCTCTCTAGTCCTCCTGAAACAACAATGAAAATGACCATGAGTGTTTGCCCATCAAAAACAATATATAGAGGAGAACTTCAGTTTTACCAAGAGAGGTGTTTTTGGGCTCCATTGTGGTTGTAAATTAAGAACAGGTAGTTGTTGACTTGCAACCACAATTGAGCCCAAAATTTCTGTGGCCAAGACCTTCGTTAGGTGAATTTTGCCCTGTTTTTACCATATTTTTACCACCTTTATTAAGTAAATCATGACAGCTGTTCTTTTGTAACATACTTTTTAAATGAATCTGGCTTCCCCTATTGGCTTTGTTTGTCAGAAGGTCACAAAGCTTCCATAATTGCCAGAAATTGTTTGCCAAGGGAATAATGTTTAGATGGCTAATGCCGGAAGGAGTGTTAGGAGTTGTCCTAGTCCTGTGTTACTGACTCTTCAGAAAGGCTTCTAAGCAACTGTGTCAAAGAGAGAGACAGAATCTCTGGAGCCAGACAGAGAAATCTACACATAACTCAATACAGTTACAGCAACTGGAGCTTCCTTGCAACAGGGCAAAAGAACTTTGACAAAGTTTTTCAGAGAAACACAAGCCTTAAGGAGAGTTTTGAAGGAATGGAGGCATCTTAGTATATATGATTATGAAGAAAATGAATATGCAGGTGATACCTAATTGACATAATTACAAAGACCTTAGAACCATAATAGCAATACACATCATCTCTATGATAGGCTGCAACAGGCAAAGGGGGAAATTAGCATTTGAGAAAAAAAGCATTAGCAATAGGATAGGAAGGACATTACACCACCTCCTGCTGCCAGATCATGTAGAGTCATATAATATTTACATGGTGCAAGCAGAATTAGAGTATCATATAATTCCAATGAATAGCCTTAATTTTGCAACGCATATGCAAATCTCATATATATGAAAGAACTTCAAGAAAAAAAGTTAAGGAGAGGGATGGATAGATGGATTAAACATAATCTTTTCTGAAGAGAGTGAATGGATATACATTATTCTTTCCATTAGTTTTTATGCACAAAGTACTATCACATAAGAGCAAACTACCAAAATAATTAAGCCCTGTTTACCAAAATAAAAAGTGTTTTTTTTCTTCACTCCTACTGTAAGATTCCCATTTTACTGATAATTGTGGTAGTTAATGAAATAAATAGTCTGAATCGGTGGTGGGATTCAAGTAATTTAACAACCAATTCTCTGCCCTAATGATTTCTTCCAACAACCACTTTACCAAACTGCTCAGAAAGTTAACAGCAGGGTCTCCCAAAGTGGTGTGAACTGGCTAAATCCCACCACTGGTCTGAATAGATTAAATTCTTGATAGAAAATCCCATTCATTACTGACAGTCATGGTGGTGTTAATTATCACCAGGGTTAATTGATTAATTCTCCTTCTTAAGAAGAAACTTACCTATAGTAATAAAATAAAACAACAAGAAGAGAGGAAGATCTATTTTGAATTTTCCAGGATAATTCATCTGAATTGTAGAGGACAGATTACCTGTTTTATAGTTTGATAGTATTATCGACATCACTTAATCTACTGTATAGTCATAATCAATCAATGCAGTATTTCAATGAAGGATTTTAAAATATATTCACTTCATTTGAGAGCCATTTTTAAAATTCCCCACCTTTTTCTAGAAAATTAAAAAGTACTTTGAGAGAGAAGAAAGAAATTGAACAATTATACAGTAACTCACAAAAGACTTAAGTTTACCCAGTAACAGAATTCTGCATGAGTCTCAATTCAAAACATCCAAACCAGGTATTTGTGTTCGCTTTTACTTGCGTTTGATACCTTTCTCAGCCAAATAACCATCCAAGGAATTCTGAGATTATAATCTATAGAAAATGATGAATGAAGATTCTAGCTTGCCAAAATGAAAAAGAGACTCTAGTGTAGAGTCCAGTCTGCACATATAATGAATAATCTACATTGACTTCCAGATGTATCAAATACCTTTAGCTGAAAATGTGACACAGTCTTTGAACAACAGAAGTTGATCTAAAAGTGTTTTTTCCCCTCTCTAACCAGCAACACATTTACCTACGTCCACTGAGTCATTTGCTGATTTAAACATCCCTTTAGGAAATTCATTTTGGAGAATCTGACCTTCAGTTCCTCTTCCTCTGCCTTCCGCTCACCAGCATGAGACAGTGACACCCAAGCAAAGCATGCCTCTTTCCTTATTTTGCCTCGCTGTTGCTCACACTATGCTGCTATGCAGTCCTGTAGCATGAGAGCAGGAATTGTGTTAGGTTAGCTTTTGCTGACTGTCACGCTTCTCTAAATGCTCGTCTCTAATCTGGAAGAAGGACATCGGCTTTTCTGAGCGAAGCTTGCTTTTCCCAGAGCAGTCCAGGACGAAAAGGAAGGGAGAGACAGGGGCATCTTCCTACAAACCAGCCCACCTGCTTGCCAGCGTTTGTTCTTCCTGCCAGGAATGACATTCCAGATTCAGTTCTGACTCCTCATTATGTAAGGCAGTCTCTAGGTCAAGTGTAGGAGAGAGAGAGAGAGAGAGAGAGAAAGAGAGAGACTCTACCGACCTGAACAAGCTCCGGATTCAGCCTAATGCTTCATGGGAGCATGGAAGTTGGATTATGACCTTTTGCTGCATCTACTTAGGTAATATTTTTAATTGCATGTTTAATAGTATGCAGACAGATTTTTTTTTCACCCCCACCCTACAGTCATGCGGTACGACGAAGAGAGGTGTGGGGGGGGATTATTCAGAGAGAAAAATATGTTCTGCTTTCTTGCTTGGATAGCATATTTTTACTAGGTTTTGGCTTGGAAACAGTCCGCAAATGAATCGATAATATATCTGCTCAGCAAACATCTTCTCTGCCTGTGGGGAGAATTGCTGTTGATTAGATGGATTAAGCAATTAAACAAATCCATTGCCTTCATGGTGTGCTGTGAGTGCGGAGAGACAGTCATGAAAAGGGATATTCACTGTGACTATATATATGTGTGTGAATGATACTGCGGACAAAATTCTAGAGTGAGTGCTCTGCAGAGTCTAGACAAAGCACCTTTGGAGAGGGTTGCGGTAGATGATTTGTGCAGGTACAGCGGTTTAAGAAATATGCTGAACTCTGTTCAAGGAGCCTGTGGAGGGGAAAACACTGATTCCCTAAGAGGCTCCTATTGTTTCAGTTGACTGCAACATTGAGAGGAAGAGAGGGGTTGAGAACTCTGATACGGGCTGCATCAGAATAGGCCTCCAGCAGTAGGCAGAAGAGTTGTGATGCAGCAGGCTTGTGAATGGAATTTCAAGAGCCCAGGAGCTGGGTTTGTCAGAGAACTGGTGCTTAATGAGGCGGCATGATTGCTTTGAATGTGCCCTAAAGCTGGGGAGATTTCTGCAGGACCTTGGACAGCGGCGTGGGACTAGATTTGAGAGCAACAAAATGCAGTTGAGGTTCCTGTTTTAAAAGCCTGCATAAACAGATGTGTTTTAGGTGATGGGGCTTGCTTGTGTGTGTGAGACAGGGA
>JANHFP010006966.1:23977-35550 GCA_032468135.1 Calamaria suluensis
CTATGAGAAATTTGAAAAGATATAATATTATATGTATAAACAAACAAAACATTTTTTTTCTGTACTTGCAATTTTTGGAATAAAAAACTTTTAAAATAAAAAAAATAAAATAAATGGTTGCTTTGGTATCTATTTCATGAGCTGTGGGTGCCGATGACACAAAACTTGGTAGAGATCTGGAAATCTTGGAAAATCAGTGTGCTCACTCTTCACACAGTTTAACCTTATTCCCCCAGAGTGGAATGAATGTTGACATTCTTATCTTCATGCTAGTGCAGACTATGGCATATTTCATTTCTCCCTTTCTTGGATTGGACTACAGTATTTTCAGTTTCCTGATAGGTGTGGCCACAAGCATTATCTATCTATATGTTACTGAAACATATATGCAAAATATTATGATAGGGCATCAAAACAGCTGCCCACAGATCACTACATTAGAACACAAACTTCAGGTTTATGAGTAGTAGCTTCAAGATACTTTACACTACACTTCACATGTTGACAGTGAACGTGCGATCATAATGTGTAAAATTCAACATCAGCTTTGGAAAGATCCCAAATATGACAATCCTGACAGTCTTCATATACATGTTGCTTTTCATTTTGGGAACAAACTAAGGGCAAAATGCTCCCGGTTCGGCCAATCCAGTAGCGATGGCAGCAGGCAGTTCGGAGAACTGGTAGTAAAAATCCCTGGCCCCACCCCCTCCGCTTGATCCTCTGAGGCTTTCTTTTCACTTTAAAAGCATGCATTTCTACCTAAGTAGTTGCTGGATTAGGTAGAAACACATGCTTTTAAAATGAAGGGGGGGGGAAAAGCTCCCATGATCGCACCAGCTGCTGTGATCCTCGCAGGCTCTCTATATTTTAAAGGCATGTATTTCTACCTAATCCTACCTAATTCTAAAAGTAGAAACATATGCTTTTAAAATGAAAAAATAAAAAAAATAAAAAATTGCCCATGCCCATCCAGTCATATGACTCGCCCACTGCCAAGTCACACCCACAGAACTGGAAGCAACTAATTTTATATTTCACCCCTGGAAGAAACTCTCTGCAGTGTGTATGGCAGGGATTGATCAATTCTAACAACTCTCTGCTGACCCAAATTTTTAATTTTTAATTTCCAAATTACTTGGATGAGTAATGAAATGTCTCAGTTTTAATAAAGTTTGGTCTAGTTGCCATGATTTAACCTTTTCAGATATTCAGCAGGATTTACTTTTGACTAGACATGGTGTGCTCTTTCTATACAATATTCTATATTTTAATAATTAGACTATTCCCTAAAGAGATATGAGAATATAATGGAATGGAGTGGGATGGGATAGGATAGGATAGGATAGGATAGGATAGGATAGGATAGGATAGGATAGGATAGGATAGGATAGGATAGAATAGAATAGAATTCATACGAGTCTTGCAATTGAAATACAAATCTAACAAGTAGCTCTCAGTCATCTAGGGCAGCTTCAAGGTTAGAAAAACTCTCCCTCCTTAGGAATCTCTTCGTTTTAAGTTGAACACGGAACACTTTTTAACAGAGAGAATCTGGGGAATCGCATTTCAGTCATGTGTAATAATCTTTGCCACGTTTGAACGATTCATGAGCCATCACTGTGCAACTTTTAATAAGAAAATATCAAAGATCTAAATATTGTGAACTTGCATTTGTGGTTATGTTAAATTGTCCTAGCTGTGAAATGTTTTCTCACTGGTGCTTTTTTTTAAGGCTTTGGTGCCTTAGAGGCTGCATGCATTATCCACTAAAAAATCCATTTCTATCTCCGCATTCAAGTCTGGGAGGCCATCTTGGAATCATTCCTCAGATCAGGGGTCTCCAACCTTGGCAGCTTTAAGACTTGTGGAGTTCAACTCCCAGAAGTCCTCAGCCAGCAAAGATAATATTCACATCTTCAAAAGGCTTTGGCTAAGCAGTAGCTGATAAGAGCTCAGTTCTGGTCCTCTAGGGGCCTGTTCTACTTCTGGCATTGCCTTCCTGACTTGTTGATTGTTATTGTCAGGGCTCCAAGGCAACCCGAAATGGAAGGGCAAGAGGCAAAGCCAAGAATCTGAGGAGAATCTGAATATAGTTTCCCAAAGATCTCACTGGCATGCAGGCAAAGAGGGAGGAGAGAGAGATACCTGCCTGGTGAAACAATGGGTTGTTTTTAAGTGCACTCTCACCCTGGAGATCCTCAGATGTGTTGGTATGGTCAACAGGAGCTGTAGTCACAACACATATGTAGGGTACTTGACTGGGGAAAGTGGCTTTATTTCCTTCTCAGAATGACTTCTAACATATGTATCATTTCCGTTGTGTAAAAAAAAAAAGGGTGAATCAAGACATGGGATAAATGCATGTGTGGCTTTGTTTTATTTTATTTATTTTTTAAAAAATGGGGAATTGATACCCTTAAAGGGAAGGAGACTTTTTTATTTAACAATGGTTCACTGAATATGTTTTTGCCAGTATTTACAAGTTAAGGCCCTCCAGGTGTGTTGGGATTTCAATTCCAGAATCTTAAATCACCATGAGGCCTGTTGATTGGAAATTCTTGGCAAGCGATATCCCATTACATTAAAGGAGGGTTACGTTGATGCCAATGAGGTTGACTCATAGCATGGGTTCAAAGGAATCTGTTAACTGTCAATCCCAACATAAGAATGGAAGAATGGTCATATACTCTTTGAGAGTCAAATTTGGTCTAGCGGTTGAGGTACCAGATTAGAAACTAGGTGCCAATGAGTTCTAGTTCCTCCTTAGGCATGAAAGCCAGCTGAACTACCTTGGGTCAGTCACTCTCTCTCATCCTATATTCTAAGGCTCGGGTGACAAGTGGGTTGGTTGATTCCTCTTGCAATCAATGGATGGACCTTGGTTGATCTGAAAAAACTTGGTGATATAAAGGTTTTAGAAACTAATGCAACATTTCTCTGTATTATAATTGCATTCCCCTCAAAACCATGACCAAAGCCTTGACATTACCACCGTTAGCAACATGGAAGCTGTTACTGCCATTCAAATGTGAATTCTTCATTCAATTGTAGAATTCAACAAGCAATCCATTGCTACAGAAGACTGCCTAACATTACTGAATCTGCATAAGATTAGGTGGACAATGGACCAGGTGAAACATCTTCTTTCAACCAGTTGGTTTCCATTGGTCCCAATTTCCTGTGTTTCTCCAATTATTTCTCCATATAGCATAAGAAACCCATTGCCATAAAACCTAGGGAAAACATCTAGGATAACACAAATAAATGAGGAAATGGATTGATCCAATAATTAGTATATCCAGGACTAATGGGTTCTGCAACGAGGAAATGTATAATCTCTAGCTGGAGTATTCTGGGAGTTGGAAGTCCGCAAGTCTTAAAGCTGCCAAGTTTGAGGACCACTGTTCTAGAGCCTAGACAACCATCCCTACATCCCTTCATCTATTCCATTTTTCTGGGTCAATAATAGCTTGTTTCCCAGTAAACCAATCAATATCCCATGCTCACCAAGCATGCCTATGAAACATTTGTTTTGGGATAGATCCTGTTCAAAATATAGCGGGTTTTTTCATATTTGCTTCTCTAAGAATATATTAGTACATGAATTTCGGCTGGCTTCATGAAAGGGTTGGACTAGTTGATGAAAATCAAGGGTCTTGGTATGGTAGAAGTGTGACTGCTTCTGAAGGCCATCAGCTGGGAGACTTCCTTGTGCGGTTGGTTGTCCTTGGAGAACAGATTACTGGACTAGATGGGCCATTGCTTATGCTATGAACAATTTGCCTTATTTTGGTAATTCATATTATTCTTCACGTAATCCATAAACACAATAGATGTGATTCTTCCATGTCTAACATCTAATTAAGGTTCTAGGAAAGATGTACAAGAAAATAAATAATTCAGGATAAGCCAAATTTTCTTGGGTGACTTGATGAGCATTCATTCAGATATTGATGAAGTTGAGTCCTTCAAGAACTGAGATGGAACAGCAAAACTTAGTCTTAAATTTTAGCTAAATAAATAAGGAATCAATCTAGCTAGCTACAAACACTAATAAGTTTTTAATACTTATTTGGGGATTTACCTTATGTATTTTCTAGGATTCAGATGCATACTATTTCACATAAAAATTGACACATAAAGTAATGAAGACAGATTAGATTAAATCTAATTTAGTCAATTGATATTGAGTTCTCCCAGCCAATGTTCAGCTCTGACAAATAGTATCACTGCAATTTGTGCCCAGAATAGATTCCAGTTGAAGCAGTTACCTCATTTATTGGCAGTGGCCAGTGTTCCGGTGACACTGTCCGTTTCGTGAACAAACCACAATAGGAGAATGTTCCATTTTATCAAAAGGAAGGAAGGAAGATATCAAATTATTTTGAATTTTTGAAGCTTTCCCCATCTGGAAGCTTCCCTTTCCTAATGTGCTGAGTTTGAAATAAATAGCACTGGTAGGAGCTGAAGTTCATTATTTCTGAAGGGTAAAAGTTTGTTTAATTTGGGGAGAAATTCCTGACTTTTGGATTAACATGGTTGATGGCATTCCTAGGCTGCAAATCCATACTGGCAAACCAGCCGAGGAACCACTATATCTGGAGGACGATTCCGGTGTCCCTCTTGCCGACATGAAGTCATCCTGGACCGCCATGGAGTCTACGGTCTCCAGAGGAATCTGCTGGTAGAGAATATCATTGATATCTATAAACAGGAATATTCAAGGTTGGTATGAACTCCACTTTAATGCGCTTTGGAAAAGGAATTCTCCCTTAAAAGCAATAATGTCATAGTGCAGTGATGGCTAACCTTTTTGCCGTCGCATGCCAAAAGCTGGGGCAGCATAGGGGTCATGCATGTGTTTGCCCACACCCATTATACAGTGCGCCACCCCACGCAAATATGTTCAGGACCCCCTGCCCCACTTTTGGGACGTGATGGCCCGGTGGGCCCAGTAGGCCCATTGTTCACCCTCCCCAGGCTCCAGAGGCTTTCTTGGAGCCTGGGGAGGACAAAAGTGGCCTTTCTCACCCTCCAGAGGCAGGAAATGGCCTGCTTGCTGACTTCTAGTGGGACCAGAAGGCCCCAAAATCAGCTGGCCGGCGCACGCATGCACGCCAGAGCTAAGCTAAGGCCAACCGATGTGCCAACCGATATGGCTCTGTGTGCCACCTGTGGCACATGTGCCATAGGTTCGCCACCACAGTCATAGTGTTTTCCAGTGATTTCTTAACAATCATTTCTGCACGGAACATCAGCTAAAGAAAGGTGGATGAATGATAAAGTGCCATCAAGTTGTTGTGATTTTTACCAACCACATAGATGTATAGTGGTCCTTGACTTGCAATCTTGCAGCTATGTATAGTGGTCCTTGACTTGCAATCAGTCGATGGCACTGGAAAAATTGACTTACACGCTAATGACTGGCAACCCCTCCACCCAATCATAGGATCAAAATTCAGATGTTTGGTAACTGACATGTATTTAGGATGGCCACAGCATCCTTGGGTCATGGAATCTCCATTTGCAATCTTCCCAACTGGTTTCTGACAAGTAAAATCAAGGGGTGGGGAGAAGCTGGATTCACTTAATGACCATGTGATTCACTTAACAATTGTAATGGTTTGCTTAACAACCATGACCAAAAAAAGTTGTAAGATTGGGTTTGACTCAGTAGTGGGTTTCAATTTAGTTTGCTACCAGTTTGGTCATGACTCATGCACAACACTTCTGGACTTCTGGACAGGTAGGTGGGTGGAGCCTCCTGCTGTCGCCACTATTGGTTTGCCCCAAATTGGGCTGAACTGGTAGCAACCCACCACTGGTTTGACTCTCTTAACAATAGCAATTCTGGACCCAATTGTGATCATAAGTCAACAACTACCTATAATTGAGTGGGAGGAGCGGCAGAACCTGGGGGTGGGATAAAAAGAGGGATCAGTCTAGAATCCTTATGTAGTCACAAGCGAACTAACTCCAAACCTCCTTGGGTTCCAGTGACCCTTATCTATCTCTAAGTGGATGCTGTTGAGAAGATTCTTGTTCATAGAATATAGCAATCTATTAGCTTAACTGAACCTTCACTTCTGGACTTGGACTCTCACAGCTGACATCTTGCTCCTGATGGTCGGTCTGTCGGTCTGTCCTTCCTTCCTTCCTTCCTTCCTTCCTTCCTTCCTTCCTTCCTTCCTTCCTTCCTTCCTTCCTTCCTTCCTTCCTTCCATCCATCCATCCATCCATCCATCCTTCCCAGCATTAAAGGAAGGTATGAGCTACTGCATCTGGGCCACAACAATCCGGACAACCAACAGGTGGCAGCAAAGGAATATAAAAAACTCCCAAATTATGTTTGTCATGAATTTTTGCTGCTGGGATTTCATAACTGAAGGAATGAGGGACTCTATAGAACTGAAAAGCTGCCCATCATAACTGGGATTCATCCTGGGGCCTTGCCTAACTCATGCCAAGACAAAATCCACAGTGATTAACCAGAAATTTACAATATACTGAAAGGACAAAATAGAATAGGAATAGAAATAGAAATAGAAATTAGAATAGAATAGAATAGAATAGAATAGAATAGAATAGAATAGAATAGAATAGAATAGAATTGAATTGAATTCTTTATTGGCCACACAAGAAATTTCCCTCTGGTGCATAGGCTCTCGGTGTACATAAAAGAAAAGATACATTTGTCAAGAATAAAAAAAATACAACCCTTAGTGATAGCCAAGGTTACCAATAAGCTATCAGATCATACTAGGAGACAAGTAAAAACAATATAAATTGAAAGATACAAGCAACATGGTTATAGTCATAAGTGGGAAGAGACAGATACTAGTAAGGAAGAGGAGAAGAAGAGTAATACAGTGTCTTACTATTTAATGAGTGTAAGGTGTGAGCTCAGCCACTCTCTATGAATATAGTTTAGAAGACTTTTGCTAAGTATATTTCGACTGGTGGTCCTTTCTTTTTTCCAACCTGCATTCATTATCCAGCTGTAATGCACCTCTTGCTCTGTTCCAGGGGTTCAAGGCCCTTGCTCTAACTCCCTTTCCTCAATGTATTGCTACAACCACTGTATGAAAGAGGAAAGTAATGTTGATTTCCTGCAACACACTAGAGCAGGGGTCGGCAATCTTAAACACTCAAAGAGCCATTTGGACCCACTTCCCACAGAAAAGAAAACACCGGGAGCCACAAAAACTCCTTCCCATGCCGGATTATTTCCTGAACGGCCACAAAACTAGCATCTGCCATTGAATTCCATCACGTGCTATTATTGCGGAAATTTAGGTCATTATGCTAATGAATGCTGTTCCAAGACTGGACCCCCATCTACACAACCTCGCCCGCGTTCTGCTCATTCAACTGTACACCCTCAAAAAGATCGTCCAAACAAACCATCCAAGGATGCCAGACCCACACAAAACGTTACGTTTTCTTCCGAAACTTTTCTTTCCTTGGATTTATCCGTAGTTGCCATACTGGGGGGTTGAAAAGCTCAATAAATTGTGTGGTGGCGGGTCTCACACATTGGCGGTTGTGACACCTATTTTGAGTGACAGGGAGCCGCAACAGAGGGGTGAAAGAGCCACAGGCGGCTCTTGAGCCGCAGTTTGCTGACCCCTGCACTAGAGGGATGTGTGGCTGGCTGGCTGGCTACTCAACAGCAGCTCAAGGCACTGTTCAAATCCAAGCCATTCCTCAAAAGTTTAATCATAAAACAGGCCGGGACATCCCAATGGCGAATGGCTCTTCTTATTTTGCCCAAGGTGGCACACCTTGGCCTTGTTCTCTTCCCCAACTGCCCATATTCCACGGAGAGGGGCGGAAAGTCCACGGAGAGGGGCGGTATGTAAGTTTGATTTATAAATAACTAAATAAATATTAATCGGGCGTTCTGGATTGGAATTTGTGCAGTTTAAAATGAACGTTTGCTTCCTTTTGCAAGTCAACGTCAGGATAAGCTTCCCTACCAACAAATATAATAATTGCACAAAAAAAATTACGAATGTGCAGAATATGACAGACTTAACAATAATATTAAAAGGACCAGGAGAAACAAAACACTACAAAAGCTGGAACAAATGGTACGCCTGGATAGATAATAGAGAAAGAAAAAAAAAAGATGATCCGATAATAGGATGTATATAATAGTATATAAGGATAATAGATCTGTATATAATAGCATGTAAGAGTTTGAATAAGATAGATCAGTAAAAAACAATTATAAAGTGGAATAAGTGAATAGGACCGTTGTTAATTCTATAAGATAGTACATCAGTAGAGCCAAATTTTAAAATTTTCTTTTTCTGTGTAGGTATATGTTTGTCTTTTATTTTTCTTGTTATTAAAATCTAATAAAGATTATTTTTTAAATAAATACATACATACATACATACATACATACATACATACATACATACATACATACATACATACATACATACGATTTCAGGCACGCATTCTGTTCAAAAGCTGCTGAAGGGTGCTTGAAGTTGTGTCAGATCATGGCCCCCAGAACATTCCAGTCTTGGCGGGCACAGTAGAACCAAGATTTCACTGCCTCAAAGCCTCCCATCACCTTGCAAAGCCTTTTGCCATGAATCTCGTCCAGGCCTTTGATCACAGAGAAGCGAGGTCTAATGTACTGTGAGATCAGTACTTTAGGCCCCGATTCTCTGTGAATGCACCGAAGCAGGCAAACAAATCAAAAGCTTGCTAGGTCAGGGAATAAGCAGGGTGAATGTTGCAGGCCTCTGCGGTCATTCATAAGGGCGAACAACTGCCATGGTGCTGCACCATTCATATTCTCTGGACTGTGCCATAAGAACTTCGGGGGATGTTTCATATAACAACTTTGAATTGTTGTAACTCAAGGATTAGCTGAATTGTGCAAAATGAAAATGTGTTTAGAACTGCTGAGGCAGGAAATCGCAAACTTTGCCACACCTAGAAACCATTTTTATGGTGCTAATGCTTTTGAATGTCTGCAGTACAGAACAACTTCCACATGTGGTCAGGAAAGTTTGAAAGAAGGGAAGGAACCTTGGGTTATAATTGCTGCTGCAGAGATTGATGTTTCTTTCTGTTCTGCTACTAGGTTGACCACAGACGTTTTCTGGTGGCTGAAGAAGGAGAAGTTGGAGCCTCCCGCGTGCTGTTACATGACGCTCCAGGGGATGCTGTTGCTCTCTTGTTGAAGTACCTCTACACAGCTGAACATTTCATACCCCAACATCTGCAGTCAGATGTGATTGACCTAGCAATAAGGTCAGTGTGTTGATGCTTCAGAGTATTTAGTTGGTTTGAAAATCATTGTGAAATGTACTGTATGACAGTTTTCAACATAGCTTGTTTTGGTTTGCTTTATGAAGCATGAGTAATGATTACATTATCTTATATCATGGACTGTACCCAAAGAGGAGAAAGAACATTTACATATATTTGTATGTTTGCAGGTTTGGAGTGAAAGAATTGGCTATTCTGTGTGAAGGCCAACCTAGTGAAGAGATATCTGATGATAAAAGCAAAGTTGGAGATTTTGAAGAACTTTTGAAATCCATGTGGCAGGATGAAGACGAAGAAACTGTGGCAAAAGCTATATGCAGAGATGAAATCAGTGACAGTATGAATGAGAAGGAACTAGAGGAGATTTATGAGTTTGTGGCTACCCAGCGCAGAAGGACCTCTGATGAAGCTAGGAAGGAAAAGATCTGCACTGAATACAGACGTGATGAAGTGGAAAAGAAGATAGGCCAAGATGGTGGTTCTTGCCCAAGAAAGGTGCTGGAGAAGTCCAGAAGACGTGTGACAATTAAGGAAAGTGAAATAAAAAATGACCAAGAGTCATCCAAATGGAAAGTCTCTATTGCCAGCATAGGAAAAGATTTGAAAAAGTATTCTGTTGCTTTCCAGCGAGATTTTAAGGAAATAGTGTCCTTAAGAACAAGTAGTAGAAAAGAACCCACAAATGAGATTCATCTCGGGTTAGGTGGGGATTCCACTCATAGTAATTATCTGGAGAGGTCTGCAACCCAATTTTCTGTCTCAGAAATGAAATGTTCTGTCTGGGAGCAGAATATTAACATAGCCAAAGATGAAACTATGGTAAGAAATTTTCCAAGACAGCCAAACATATTAGATGGGATTCCCTCTCAAAATGATAAGCAACAGAATATAAACAGGAACGGAGAGGCTCCTATTGGCAGCCTAGAGAAGTCTGGTATGGTAAATCCTCAGGGTCTGAATATTACGAGTGACCATGTTGTAGTACTGGATTCTGATGAAGAGCTGGAACAGGAGGCAGAAAAGAAACCGGCAGAGGCTGCTTCAAGCTTCCCTGGGCAACAGTCACGGCATGTAGAGAGCCCTGTTGCTGATGTCCTAAACTGCTGGAGCCCAGCCCCTCCCCAGCAGGATGTAAGTAAAGTGGGAGATGGATTGAGCACGCTAATTTGTAATGAGGCACAATCTTTGGGTGAATGCCATCAGCCCTTTGGGACGAGTAGTCACAAAGAAGGCAGATTCCGGGAAGGTTTAGGCTGGGGTGAAGGAAGAACATTGGTGGTGCCTGAAACTCCTCTGGCTGCCTCAAATATCTTGGATGACTTGCAGGTCGAAAAATTTAGGTTGAATTCTTTCCGTGAAAAGCAATGGACTCATGATACCCAGACAGAACCGTTGTCTTGTAGCTCTAAACCGCTGCCGGTGCTTTCATCTACCTCTTTGCTCGAAATAGTGAGACCTGACAGTGGCCTATGTGCAGCAGAGAGAGATGTGGTGGTTGTGGATGACAGTGAGGAGGAGCAGGAAGCAGTGCCGCTATGTTCAAGGGGCATCTTTGTAGAACCTTTGGAGGTCATAACTGCAAATGCCAGAAATCCTTTGAGGACTTCTGTCCACGATTTTGACGTGCAGGACAATCGCCCTGTGACTGTTGCTAGTGGTGTAACTAATTTGGCAGCCGTGTTCCATTTTGGAGTAGGAGATTTGCTACTGCACAACTCTCAGAATTGGCCTGGAGAAAACTGTGATGGCGATGAAGCTCTTCCTGCCTGCTCAAGTTTATCTGCTTCCGCAACTGTTCCAAAGATTTCTGGTAAGTTGCTGCTTTAGGTTAATTATTATGACAACTTTTTTGACAGCTGCTTCCTAACATGCCCCCCAAAAATAGGAGCCCCTTTCCTGCCGCTTACTTAGTGGTTGAGTCCTTTGAAGCCCAATGAATGATCACATTGAAGCGCAAGACCATAATGCTTGCAGACCAGAATCCCGGCTAAGCTTTGTTGGGCATTGGGTTTTGCAAAAGACAGTGATCTTTGGATGAGTCCTATTCCCTGTAGATTCTGAAAGGGTTACCTCCTGGTTACCTCCCACCTGGACTACTATAATGCTCTCTACATGGGGCTCCCTGTGAGGAGCACCCGGAGCTTCAGCTGGTGCAAAATGCGGCTGCGTGGGTGGTTACAGGGGCATCGGGGTTCACCTGTGTGACCCCTCTCCTGCGCGAGCTGCATTGGCTGCCAGTGATCTTCCGGGTTCGCTTTAAGGTTCTGGTTATGACC
>JANHFP010006966.1:37489-50043 GCA_032468135.1 Calamaria suluensis
AGAGTGCTTGCGAGATCGTTGTGAATAAAACTATTGTTGTACCTTGAACTGGCTTATCATTTCCACGACCACTTCAACAACTGTTGCGGTTCAAATCCCTGTGGCCGAGGATTTTTTATTTATTTACATTTAACAGAAGAACGGAGCGGGAACTTGAAGTTGCTTAGGTGCTTGAGCGTTCTTTTCTAAAGGCGTTCGTCCACGTGGGTTCAAACGCGTACCTAGGAGCTGTGACCTTGAAGTAAAGCTCTAGCCTCATATAGGAGGTTGTGAGCTCAATTGCAGGTAGAAGCCAAATATGGTCTCATGTTTGGGCACTGGGTTGGACTGGATGACCTGCTGGGGTCCTTCTGACTGTTATTCTGAATAGTTCCTCTCTTCAAAAAACATTATGTGCTGACTCTATAGATAAAGATTCCAGGTGAATTGCCAAGCTTAGAAAGATAATCTCTTGTAATGAAAACTGTAACCTTGCATGTAAACTGAAAGTCTCTGCAAAAGTAATATGCTTGAAAATGTATCTTTCTCATCTTCAAGGAAATAAAAGCCGATTATCCGTAACTCCGTGTTCATGGTTTCATTGGGCTTCTCGCATTCTGAGCTGCGTTCAAAAACCTTACAATAAAGTGTTCCTGTTAAATCTACCAAATTATAACCGTTTTAAAAACTTTTTAA
This sequence comes from Calamaria suluensis, assembly GCA_032468135.1. Lineage (NCBI taxonomy): Eukaryota > Metazoa > Chordata > Lepidosauria > Squamata > Calamariidae > Calamaria > Calamaria suluensis. The sequence goes on from JANHFP010006966.1 coordinate 38,165, forward strand.
AACAATTTATTTCTTGTTCTTGCTGCTATTCCTTCCTCGACAGCACTGTTTTCCTTTCCGACTGGGACTACGGAACAAGCACGGAGTAATATGGCTTCAAAAGGGGCATCAAAAAGGTGACAGGTGGGACCCAAATAAATGACGCAAATAGAACAATGTGGAAAAGTAGTTGGGCGTATCATTAATACAATTAAGACTAAGGGTTTAACAAAAAAGTTAATTGAGAAACGGGAGAAAGAATTGGAACGCACATTAGGCATCCGAATACCAAAAAAATAAAATGTTTAGGAAGTTGGCTAACAAATAAATGTTTATCGATAAAAGAAGATAACTACAATAAATAAATAAATAAACCCTGATAAGCACGATGGGGTGGTCACTGACCTCGAGCCACACATCCTACAACCTGAAGTCATACGGGCCTTAGGAAAAGTGAACAACAAAGCTAGTGGAGGTGACAGCGTTCCAGCTGAGCTATTCAAAACCTTAAAAGATTATGTAGTAAATTTCTCAATTTCCAAGCAAATTTGGAAAACTCAACAGCATTGACCGCAGCATTGGAAAAGGTCAGTTTACGTTCCGATTCCAAATAAAGGCAATGCCAAAGAATGTTCAAACTATCCCACCGTTGCACTTGTTTCACATGCTGGTAAAGTTATGCTTAAAATCCTACAACCTAGGCTCCAGCAGTATGCAGAGCGAGAACTACTAGAATTACAGGCAGGGTTTTGAAGAGGCAGAGGAACTAGAGATCAAATTGCCAACGTACGCTGGATCGTGGAGAAAACTAGAGAGTTGCAGAAAAACTCTACTTCTGCTTCATTGACTAAGCTAAAGCATTTGATTGTGTGGATCGCAACCAATTGTGGCAAGTTCTTAGAGATGGGAGTACCAGACCATCTTATTTGTCTCTTGAGAAATCTTTATGCTGGTCGAGAAGCGACAGTGAGAACTGGACATGGAACCACTGATTGATTCAAAATTGGGAAAGAAGTCTGGCGAGGCTGTATGCTGTCACCCTGCTCGGACGACGGAACCAGAGAGTTGTTGTTCAGAGGATGAATTAGGATTGGCTCCTCCTCCTCCTGATCCGAGACAAAGACGAAGAGAAAAGAGAGCTTTAGAAAGAGGACTGCTCGAGAGGAAATGAGTAATAGGAGGCAGCTGGGCTGGGGGCTTTAAAAGTAGCCAGTTTTGAAGAACTAATAGCTGCAGCCAAAGGCTGATTTTCAGTGTAGCTTTTTGGGGACAATTTGCCTTCAAGATCTTGCATCCGTTTGTGAAATATCTCAGCAAGCTTCAGTGTTATTGCTTACTAATTGTGAGTACCTTGGACTGCAGCCAGATTCTGTTTGTAATCTGGGCGTCTCTCCGCTTTGCCTTTGAAGAAAGTCAGCATTGTCGGAAAAACCTTTTCAAAGCATTTGGGTTTTAAATAAAGACTGTTCTTACAGAATTCATTGCCTTTCTGATTATGCATCAGGCTGGGTCATCACAACTTAAATGCAGAGCGCATCATGAGAAAGAAAGGCAGGGCTAGATGAATCAAAAAGTGGAATTGAGATTGCTGGGAGAAATATCAACCGCCTCAGATATGCAGATGATACCACTCTCGTGGCACAAAGTGAACAGGAACAAAAGAGTGAAGGAGAGTGCAAAAGTTGCCTTGAAACTCAATATTAAGTGGATGATGGCATCCGGCCCTCTCAATTCCTGGCAGATATATATAGAAGAAATGGAGGTAGTGACAGATTTTATTTTCCTGGGCTCCGAGATCACTGTAGATGGGAAAATTAAGACGCTTGCTCCTGGAGAGGAAAGTTATGGCAAACAGAGAGAGCGTTCTAAAAAGCAGAGACATCACGCTGCCAACAAAATCACGCTGCCAGTTGCAATGTATGGATGTGAAAGTTGGACTGTAAGAAAGGCTGAGCGCCAAAAAATGGAGGCCTTTGAACTTTGGTGCTGAAGAAGACTCCTGCGAGTCCCTTGGAATACGAGGCGATCCAACCGGTTGGTCCTGGAGGATATCAACCGTGACTGCTCTTTGGAAGGCCGGATCCTGAAGATGAAACTCAAATGCTTTGGCCACCTAATGAGAAGGAAGGATTCGCCAGAGAAGAACCTAGTGCTGGGAAAGATTGCGGGCCAAAGAAGGGGATGACAGAGAACGAGGTGGCTGGATGGAGTCACTGAAGCAGTAGGCGTGAGCTTAGGTGGACTCTGGAGGATGGTGGAGGAGAGGAAATCCTGGAGGAACGTTGTCCGTGGGGTCGCGATGGGTCAGACAGGACTTCGCAACTAACAACAATAAATTAATGCTACAGATAAAAAAATACTTGGAAGCGTGGAGAACTCTGCAACTCTCCCTTTAGGTGAAAATAGCTTCGGTAAACATGAATGTGCTACCGAGAATACAATTTATATTGCAAATGGCCCCCGTAAATTTATTTTTTTTCCCCAAAGATCTCAATGAATTTCTAGCAACGTATATACGGCAGGGTAAAAAAAGGACGACAGGAGCGCTTGCTGAAGCAGTGTGGGAAACTTCAGCAATGGACAGCAAACTCCGGCTGCTGCTGTCTTACCTTGTTCTTACCTTCGGGTTCTAGCTCGGGTAGCTTGAACCGTTCTACTCGAGATGAGGTTTGTGCCCGGCTGAAGGGTGGGGGGCTTGGGTGGGGTGATGCGGACGGAGCAGCCTTGTATTCCCACACCCGAGCCAGATTGATCGCTCTTATGGGCCGTGTCCGGCCCAGGGGCTGTAGCTTCAGGATGAGTGCAATATAAAAAACGTAGAAATACAAAGATTTCTCTGTGCACCGTCAATTTTTTCTTAATGTTGGAGGCAAAGTAAGAAGCCCAATTTTATTCCCCTTAAAAATAGAATGGCCATCTTGTGCGCCTTCTGAAACTGTTGTGTGGTTTCTTCATTGTTATTGCACAGAAAACCTTAGCATCTGTTTCGGATCAAACTGGTGCGCCTTCTCCAAAATGTGTTTTTAAAAAGCGATACTTCTAATTTCTTTCTGTTAATTCTTATAAATTAGTACAGCCAAGTATGAGTACTACTTCCTTACTGGATGCCTCTCAATGAACTCAAATCTATATCCCTGTACTCTCACAGGCACACAATCAAATACAAACTGTGACAATATTACATGGATTTTAAGGGACAAACATTTTAAAAACTTCAGTAATTTATATCACTTTTAAGCAATACTTTATATACAATGGAAAAAGACATGCATAGTCCAAATACAATGTTGAAAACAGCATTTTCATAACAAAAAATCCAAACACTAAGTTAATACCATGTACATGAATTCAAGGACATCCTTTTTGTCTGTTGCACACAGTTTATTTAACAATATGCTATAGAAGTAAGAAATGAGTTTGTTCCCCCTCTATACAGTGATTGAATCTTCAATTGTTCATATTTATAGTAATTATAGTTTGCATGATTTACACTGTAATTGCTTTTCCTCGGTTCAAGTTCACATCAAAGAATTACAGAATACACTTCTTCCCTGTTAAAATTAATATGTCCTAAGTAGTGAGTGTCCCTATTTTTTAAATCTAAAACCAGTTTTATCAGAGAAACAAGCAACAATTTCTACATCTGCAATGAGTGTCTGTGTGTGCAAGGGTCAGTTCCTATCTTTCCCAGGGGTAATAATACTTAGGATACTTGCAAAATCCAGAACAGAATAAGACTAAAACAAAACAAAACTTTCTGTCAAATGTCAGAAACGTAGCAAGATACATTAGAATGTGAATATTTTCTCCTCTGCTAAACACCACTGCTTAGTCTTGAAAGTACAAATAAAAATATGAATATAATGGACTCGGTTTCCCCTTTAAAAAAAGTAAAGTCAACGATAACAACTAAAAAAAACCCCACAACAAGGAGACCAGATATTTTAACCACACCTGGCTGGCTTTAACAAAAAATATATATATTCTCTTTTTTTTTAAACAGCCATTCATCCATTCACAGGCAGAGGATGAATCAGTCCCATCTAGGGTTTAGCTCGAGCTGCAAGTCTTTTTCAGTTCAAGAAGTCCAGGAACATGAGTGGAACTATGGGGTGCTATAAGCCCTCCACAAATTTTTCTAGTGTGTCACCTCCTGTGGTATCACCAACCAGGGACAGCTCATTTGGTAACACGTTCCTATTTGGGGGGTTGAGCTGGGGAAGCATTGCACTCTGCTCTGGGTTGCCCAGGTGTCCCTGTTCCATGGAGCCAGCCATCGTAACAGCCAACCCAGGGTGAGGTGAGCCAGTCTGGGGTGAGGCATGATGGGGAGAAGGTTGGGGCTGTATCCTGGGAGATGGGCTGGAATGTGGTGGCTGGGATTGGGGCCTGGGGGACTGAACAGGTGCCGGAGACCGCACCTGGCTGCTGAGGGAGGCGTTGATTGGTTGACCAGGGAGGTGGGACGTGGGGGTTTGTCCTGAGAGTAAATGCTGTTGGGGGCTCATGGGATTTGGCTGGCCTGGGGAGCCCATCTGTGGTTTAAGTTGCTGCTGCTGCTGCTGCTGCTGCTGCTGTTGTTGTTGCAGGAGTCGCTGCTGCAGAGCTTGCGGGATGTTAGGGCTGCCATCAGCTCCCATGGCCGGCTGCCCCATAGGATTCAGCTGTCCCATCTGAGCTAGCTGCCCCATGGCCCCTGCCTGGATTGAAAGGTGCTGCTGCTGCTGCTGCTGCTGCTGCATCCGCTGCTGCTGAATGGCTTGGGCATAAACTCCAGGGCCTGGAGGCTGCGGGAACTGGCTATGAGTGGACAGCCCAGTTCCTCCTTGCTGCTGCTGCTGCTGCTGCTGCTGCAGTAATTGTCTTCTCAAGATCTCCCTGTACTGAGGACTCATGTTGGCCATAGCCGGACTGTGAGCTGGGTTCATGATGCTGATTGACTGGCCTTGTGCAGCCAGGCCTCCTATGGCTGGCTGCTGGGGCGAGACCGCCGGTCGTGGGACACCTGCTGGCAGTGCACTCAGATTCTGCAGGCCTGTTTGAGCGTGCAGCCCTGCTGGTGGAGGTGGCTGCTGCAATGGACCTGGAGCCTGTGGCATGCCTGCCTGGGGTTGAATGCTTGGCTGGGGCTGCATGCCAGGCTGGTTTGCTACGTATTTGGCTGTTCTCTGCTTTATAAAAGCTGCCATGAGCTGTGGGTTCGACTTCAGAATATTCAGCACCTGTTGCTGCTGCTGCGGAGAACTGGGAGATTTCAAAGTCCGCAGTAACTCTTGCAAAGCATTTGGAGGAATCATTCGGGCTGGTGGCTGCACGCCTGGCATCCTTGGGCCGGTTACTGTTTGTTGGCCAGGCATTGGCAAAACCGGCCTTGGCATTCCTGGCTGCTGTGGGGGCACCGGAGCTGATGACTGCCACTGCCCAGGCTGCAGGGTGGGCAATATTGGGCCGCTGACAGAGTTAGACCGGGGCACATTCAGGCCAGCCTGCTGCATGGGATTCACTGCCCCCACTGCTGTGCTCACCATCCCTGTTCGGCCTGGAGGCAAGCCATTGCTGCTCACCCGGTAGAGCTGTTGCTGCTGCTGCTGCTGCTGCTGCTGCTGCTGCTGCTGCTGCTGCTGGGCTGCTTCGATTTCAATCTGCCGGGCTGCTTCCACAGCTCCTGGTGGAGGTTGGGCAGACGGAAGCGGAGCAGCCACTTGGCTGGAGGGCTTGCCCGTTGAAATGGGAGGGGGAGCCGGTGTTCTTCCTACAGCAGGGAAACCAGCTGGTGGCATGCTGGCAGGGGAAGGCTGGGGAGGGGGCTGGGGAGCCTGAGGGGCGCTTGGCTGCTGTGTGGGGGTCCCAGGCGTTGCTGAGGTAGGAGAAGGCAAATTCTGCTGAGGCACGTTTCGGGTGGTCATGGTTGCCATCCTGCGGCGAATCAACTGCGCCTGCTGCAGACGGTGTTGGATCTGCTGCTGCCGGAGCTTATGCTTGATGTTGAGGCAGAAGGGCACCGGGCATTTGTTCTCTTGGCAGTGTTTGGCGTGGTAGCAACAAAGGGCGATCAGCTGTTTGCAGACAGGACAGCCTCCGTTGGTCTTGCGCTTGCAGCCCTTGGTGTGCTGCACAACACGCTTCATCTTCTGGCAGGATGGCAACGAACAATTTGCATTGCGGCACTGACAAGCATGCACTAAAGACTGAATACATCGCTGGATGCTGAGCCGACGGGATTCCTGGGGGCTCTTGGACTGCTGTTCCCCTTGGCTGTTCCCGTCGTCATCCAGGCCCAAGCCCCACTTCAGCATCTTATGCTCATGGCTTTTGCTGTTGTAGCAGTTAATGCAGAGGTCGTAATCCTGAAAGGCAAAGTGAGAGACACCAAGATTAACAACCTACAGTGAAAGAGTTCAGCTGCATAAAAGAACAGGGAGAGTTTGTAAAGCTGGATAAGTGTACCTGAGACCTTCCATCTGTCACAGTGTTAGTCCTATTAATAAGTCATTTGATTACCAAGACCATAATGAACTCCAGTGGCCACTAATACGGAAAAGCCTTGCTCAGAAAGTAGGATTCTTATAGAATTTCCACATGGAGAAGTATTACTATGGCGTTATTCATTGTGTAAAACTGATGCTCAAATCATAAGAATTGGCCCCACACTTATGTTATTATAAGTCATGTTAATCATAAGCATATATTATTTTAAAAACTTTGTAGAAAAGAAGAGACAAACCAGTTCAAACCTGGACTAGCATCAAAGCAGGCAACGTATACTTACTTCACAGACGGTGCAATGCCACCGTGTTTCCACATGATGTTTACACTCATTGCAGGTATAAACAAAGCGATCCTGCCCCTGGGTGTGCAGCTCCACAAGCATGCACAGAGTGGACCACTTGGAGCGACGCAGCGAGGAAAACTCCCAGTGCTTGTCCCTTGCTAAAGTGAGGAAGGCATCCCGGCCATCCATCAGGTCACAACTAAGTAATGGGTCTGGATCCACAATGGGGGGCAAGGTGTTGATAACGGGCCCCGCATGCAGGTGAATCACAAAGAAGACCTGCCGTATGAAGGCAAAGGGAGAGGTGAGCACAAGACAATCTTCACCAATGAGAACTGCCACATTCCTTAATGTGGCCTGCTTCCCTCCCCCCACGTGAGCGAGCAAAAGGAAAGGAGGAGGGCTTGGCCGTAGTACCTCTTTATGCTTCTCCATTGTGGCATACAACTTCTGAGACAAATCATTTGACACGTTGGGCATGGAGGGTTTCTTCTTGTTGGCTCGGCTGAGGCTGCTCTTGTTCTTGTTCGTTTTCTTATTATTCTTCTTCTTGGCGTTCTTGCTGTCACTCTGGGTTCCCTGTTAAAACATCAGGAAGCTGCTCAACTGTTCCTTATTCCTTGTATGGGACAGAGGGGGCAGCCTGTGCTACTTTCGGCCCATCGAATTCAGAAAAAGTGGCCAGGTGGGTGAGGAGGAAACCAAAAAAAATCCCAATGGTTTTTCTTTCAATTTAACTGAACCGGTTCTCTTTGCTGCCTGCGTTTTGCAGCTGCAAAAAATAAAACTGAAATAAACTGTTGATTTACTCTTTCATAAATATCAGCATTGTAAGACCAAATATATATACTGTCAAATATTCCAGAAATTTAATGTGAATTGGCCACAAGAGCATACAGAATGTGAATATAGTGCAGAGTCCAGTAAACAAACCAAATGCTGGCTTCTCCCGGAGGACGGAATCACACGAAAAATCGACAGTCCAGAAACGTGCACTTCAATCATCCAGGACAGGCAACAGCATCAAGCAATAATACATGTAGAGCAAAACCGGCACTAACTACGGTTAGCGCGGGGAGCTTAAATGCTGTGAAGCCCCTCCTCTAAGTCTTCCCTCCACCGATGCGACGCAGAGCTCCTGTGCACACCCTCCGCGTCGGTTCCCAGCCACCACACCCATGTGACACTTCCCCTTTCCGCCCCCTCCCTCCTCTTCGTTCGTCGTCCTTAGTTGCTTTGGTCCGGGTCGGGTGAATTCATGTGGTTTTGTCTGGCGCCTGGCTACCGATGTCGGCTGGTCCCGACACAAAGGCCCTGTAAGGCGCCCTAGAGCAGTTGTATAACTTCACCTGCAGCGATTACTTCCAAAGCTGAGCCTCCTATCAGACTAAATCCTTGGCCAAGTCTTGAACTCGGCTTCTTCCAGACGTTCCCAAGTTTAGGCGCTTGGTTCAAGTTTCTCTCCCTTTTCCTTACTAGCTAACTTGGCTTGTCTAATCAGGCAGTGGGAGGAATGAAAAAGCAGTTCTCAGGAAACAACCACCACCCCCCCCCTCCCATATTTCTTCTTGGCAGAGAAAAGTTGGTGCAGTGGAAAGATATGACCTAATTAAGCGAAGCCCTTTCTCCGGGACTACAGTTTAAACCTGATCTGCTGGAGAACCCAGAGGATCTTTACTGGTTTGCCTGCTAGAGAGAAGGACAGTCTTATCACAGCTTGTCTTGCCCTCGTTAGCCACTTTCCCTTTCAGAGGGGCTGGCTGGCTGACCTGCTTTCCCTTCATTTTGAGTAGGCTTAACGATCAGAGGAGAAGGCTGGCCCGTTACGGACTGCTCGCTGGTTCAGAAGCAGAAAGCGAAGAATAAGGACAAGTTTTTCCTCAATGGAAGGAAATGAGAAAAAAGTCCCTCGGGAGTTCTGTGCCGGAGACCAAGTGTTCGCAATATTATCTTGACGGATGGGGAAGCTGTGACCTGGCCAGATTCGTGAATCATGCCAGACTGTTAAGGGCTGCTGAATAGAAAACGTGGTTGTGGGTAACTTTGGGAAGGACTCTTTCACCTGGATGAAGATGGGCCAGGTGGGGATTGTGACTTAAATACAGTGAAAAGGCAACTTAATGGAGTCCTAGTGGGGGGATATTTGCCCTTCCCCAGTGTAGTAATATCTTCACGCAAATGATTTAAATCAGGGGTCTCCAACCTTGGCAACTTTAAGACTTGTGGACTTCAACTCCCAGAATTCCTCAGCCAGACCCCTGATTTAAATGGCTGCAAATAATGTCAATTGAATAGGGTTTTTGTTATTTTTAAAAAACGTTATCTTGGATGAAAGGGACAGGTCCACTATCTGGCTTGGATATCTGGCAAAGCGTCATTTGTTTCTGAAGCCTGCTAAACCAGGGCCTGCTAAAGTGAGCTTCATTGTAACTGAATGTATTAGGACAATTTTTTTGTTAATTTAAGCTATATAGTGATAGGGTTCAAACTGCCTGTAAATAAATAGGAAAAAAAAAATACTTGGGGTCATCATTATCAACGAAAACAGCACCTGGTTAAAAAAAAAAGAAAAGGCAGTTCTGTGCCGTGAATAGTTAGGGAAAGTATTGGAGTTGTCAAGATTGTAATGAGGGTATGTATAGCAAATCTGTAGCGTGTCCATATCCGGACTCTTGTATATAGTTCTGATATTTCGTGTTCGAGAAAAGGATATGATAGAGCTGAAAATGTGGAGCACATAGACCACATTTCTATGTTCTGCTAAGGCTGGTAGGGATCTAGGACAGTGATGGTAACCTTTTTGCCATCGCGTGCCAAAAGTGGGGGGTGCCCGGGGGGGGGGGCTTGCACGTCTGTGTGCCCACACCCATAATTCAATTTGTCCCGCCCTCCCTAGAAAGGCTCTGGAGGCTGGAGAGATTGAAAAATGTGCCTTCTGGAAACCGCCTCTTTCCTGATTTCTGGTGGGCCTGGAAGGCCCAAAAATCATCTGGCCAGTGCCCGCATGTGCATCAGAACTGAACTAGTGCAACGCTCGCATGCCCACCGATATTGCTCTGCGTGCCACCTGTGGCCCCCGTGCCATAGGTTCGCCATCACAGATCTAGGAGTTCTTGGTGGTTCAACCTCCTGCTCTCCCAGCCATATAGTTGCCCTGTGTATTCTTGGAAGCCTCCAGTGACAGAGCATCCACAACCTCGGGAGCCAGTAGGTTTACCATCAGGCTATTCCATTGATGAGTTGTTAGGGTTTTTCTCCTTCCTTTCGAGTTGCATCTCTCTTTGACAAGCCTCCACCCATTGCTTCTTTCTTGTCCTGCCCTCTGGGGCTTTCGAGAATAAGTTGATCTCCTCTGTAAGGGCCCCTCAAGTACCCCTAATCGTTCTCTTTGATAGGCTAAGACAGTGATGGCTAACCTTTGTGCCATTGCATGCCAAAAGTGGGAGGGGGAAATGGGTCTCACGCGTGTATGCCCACATCCATAGTTCAGTGCATCCCGCCCCCACCCACCCCCAACGCATGCATCTGAGACACCACCACCCCTCCCCTCCCGCTTTTGCCATGCAATGGCATGCCAGTAGGCCAACTTTTCACCCTCCCCAGGCTCCAGAGACTTTTTGGGAGTCTGGGGAGGGCAAAAACTGCCTTCTCCACCACTCCCTGGAGGCTGGAAACAGCCTGCTTCCTGACTTCCAGTGGGCCCAGAAGGCCCCAAAATCATCTGGCCAGCACGCATGCACACTGGAGCTAAGCTAGGGGAATGCTTGCATGCCCACCAATATGGCTCCAGGTGCCACCAATTCGCAATCACGGGGCTAAGACATACCTTGCTTTCTCAACCGTTCATTGTAGGGTTTAACCTCCAGATCCCTTATCATCTTTATTGCTCTTCTCTGAACTCTTTTTAGGGTCTCGGCTCCTCTCTTTTTCTTTTTTTTTGCAGAATACTGGATGCAGTATTCTAAATGTGGCCTCACTAGTGCATTAAAAAGCGGTCTTATCGTTTGTGTGTGTGTGTGATCTTTAGGTTATCCCTCTGTCGATGCAGCCTAAGGTCGCATAGAAGCATGCCACCAAAAATTATCAGGGAGTTCAAATGATTTTGTTATGAGAAAGGGCTAGAATGTTTGGGATTCTTTAGTTTAGAAAAAGACAAGTGATTGAGATGCATAAAAGATGCATAGCGTGAAGGAAGTGGAAGGGGAATTCCCCCCTTCCTTTCTCAAAACACTCTGATCATAAGCGATTCAATGGTGCTGATTGGAAAGAGTGTTAGCATGTACCAAAGGAAGTACTTCTTTAAACAGGGAATAATTAGTCTGGGACTCGTTACTGCATAAAGATGAGCTTCACTTTTAATGTTTTTTAAAAAGAATTGCAGTGTTGGATGGGCCAGTCAGGTTCTATTAACCTGAAGCCTTAATGCCAAAGTACAGCACCATTCCAAATATGTGGTCTGACCCAGCCTTAGCAGAAGCAAGAAACAGACTCCTTGTCATGAAAAAAAAAAACCTTTTTACTTACCTCCTGTGAATTAATGGCATTCAGACACCGAAAAGTCCAGGCAATAGTCCTTCAAAGAGTTAACTGCTGTAACAGACCTTATCAGTTCCTTGCCTCCATGAACTCTGGCCTCTGGCAAGCAGTCTCTGAGGCACGAAACATGATGAGCCAAATCTTCAGAAATCCGAACGGTTGTCTCCTACAACCACCACTCCCCTTTCCTTCTATTTATTCCCCAGCCAGGGAGGGGCCATTCAGCATCCACATGTGCCTTGCTTCCTGAATTGACTCCTTGTCCTCCGTTGTTCTCCTCTCCTAACAGCTCTGTGCATATGCGCATCTGGCACAGGTCCCAGCTGTTCTTCCTCCCCACTTATCTCAGCCTACAAAGGCAGCTGCCTCTCCAGTGACTGGGAAATGTTGGATGGCCATGGCTCTATCTCTGCGTCCAACTGTGATGACCCGGCTCAAAGCAATCAACGAAAAAGCATGAACTTATAAACAAACAGTCTTTATTTCAAAAAACCAATTGCCTTCTTTCTCTCAAGGTTGGTTTACTTCCAAAAGCAAAGTGGATAGTTGCCAAGACGAACTCTGGCTGCAGTCCAAAGGTAATTCTTAGATA
>JANHFP010006969.1:0-10482 GCA_032468135.1 Calamaria suluensis
AATGTAATTAAGAAAATATTAGACTGTGCAGAAATGGATAGATTAACACTTGCTATTAAGGATAAAGAAGAAACTGAATATTTTTGATATGGGACACATTTTACCAATGGTTAGATAATAGAAATAGAAGTTAGAAAGGAAGAGATGTAAAGGAGGAAATGGTATAGAGGACAGTTGTTAAAGAAGACGATGTTAAATGTTAAGCATTAAGGTTATTATATTATAGTGTTATTATATTATTAATATGATAGTGATGACTAAATATAATGAAGATGCATAAATATGACTATCAAAATATAATTGTACCCAGAATACACACCGAAGAAAACTGTTATATAAATAAAACAAATAAAACATGGGGAAAAAAAGATTCACAGTATGAATTTGATTTTGCAATGCAACTTTAAATGAGAGTCAGCTAAACGCATTACGGCTAACCAAATCAGTGAGACTTACAATACAGTATTAATTGTTTCCATGTCTCAAAATTGGGGGGGAAACCCTGTACTATAATTTCCAACAATTATGGGTGGGGTGTGTATGTCTAGGGATGTCAAAAGGATTTAATCCTTAAAACTGACAGAAAATCCAGATTAAAGTTAAATGCCCATATACAACCGGTAAGAAATTATAACAAATTAAAATACCTTAAGGGCTTTATAAAAATCATTGACAGTCATGGCAGGTAGATTCAAAAGAGCCCCATCTTGTCACTGCAGATTCTGTAACGTGTATGATCGAATAATTATCCTACAAACCTCTCTGTTTCAGTTTTCTATGTGGATTTAAGAGGATTGCTTATTTCCCTTGTCTTCATTCTAAGACATTATGTTGATTTTGCTTGTGTTTTGTTTTATTTTAACAGTGTGAGGCTTTTGTGGTCTTTTTTCTGCTGTTCCTGGTAGGTCACAAATATTGAGGCCAGGTAGTTTTGGATCTGAATTTATTGTTTAAAATGGGTGTATTCCTGATTTTTTGATTTTATGTTGTGTGAACACGGATAGTAAATATATATTTCTTTTGAAGCCCAAGGACAGCTTGTATTAAGCACTCTATAACAATCAAGCCAAAACATTATTAAAGTACTCTTGACAGTAACCAGATTCTTAGTCTCTAGCAACCGGTAAATTACATGCTAGTAGTGATAAAACTTCTACTGAGTTTGCAGGGCCAGATAACAGATATTAAAGCTTAGGGTGGAATTGAGAAGTTATCAGTTCATGCCTCAAGTCTTCCCACTCTGCTCTGTGGTCATACTCTAAAATATGGACTTCAATTCCCAGAATACCCTGGCTTGGATTGTCACAGATGAGAATGCTGGGAACTGATAGCCACACTATATAAGACATCTGGCTTGGGAAATTTGGAAGGTGTTTCCTGTCACCCACAGTCCTAAATCTGATATCAATGCTGTCCTATTGGGCAGGATTACAGTTCCTGCAAAGGGCTATTAACATTGGAAAACTAATAACATGCAAAATAAATTCTGGGCACTAAAACTACCTGACAGAACCACTCTCCAAGGGTTGACTCAACATTCCCAGAATATAAATCTCTCTTATTAGGAAACTATGCATCTTAAACAAGCAAACTCAATTTCTAAGGAAGTAGAGAAGACTAATCTTCAATATACCTAAGACTGTTTCCAGTCTATTAACTTTTATCTGGCATATAAAAGAGAAGAAGGATAACTATTAACGGCCCCACTTTCTTTTTACAGACTTTTCCTGAGAGAGAGACCCAAGATAAATTTTAATCAATATATTCATTTAGCTGCTGTGCTGTCCTAAAGACACTTCAGCTGTAATACAGCCTCCCCAATATGGTAGCTAGCCAAGTGCTTCACCATAAATCACTTAATCTACATCTGCAATTTAAATAAACTATGGAAGTAGCTAAGCACATCTGGAAGACACAAGATGGGGAAAGCAGTTATGATTCAGTGGTATTAGGGATTATATCTCCCTCCCAAAGTAGGAAATTTGATTTGATTTTAGAAGATTTGATCTGAGAGCATCTTTCTTCGCAAAGTAACTATTTTACAGTTCTCTTCCTCTCACTTTTTCTCTCACTCTCACACTTTCTCTCCTTCCTTCCCTCCCACCCTTTCAGTTTTGATGGATCTGGGGTAGTTTTGGAGATTACATATATCAATTCCTTCCCACCAGCCTTCAGTTTTATTGGAGATTCTGCCATTCTACCACCTTTCAAGCATAAGACAATGGGATCTAACTCCCATTGAATCTAAGTAACTTTGTCTGCCAGAGAGCATGAATGTACCTCACCAGAGCCGTGAAGATAATTCTCTGATCCAGACCTCTGCAAGTCACTCTAAAAAGGGCTGGTGGGGAGCTATGACAGACAAAATCAGGATGGGAGAAACAGTACTGTATCTCTACTTTTATTGCCATGATGCAGGGCCAGTTCTGGGTTCTAACTGACATTCAGTCAGATTCATTCTTTGTCTTTCTTCAACAGTGCTCCATCAATTGTTTCCAGCTCCCTGAGCTCTTCAGAAAATAAAGGTATACCTTAGAATCAGCACGCAGTAAGCAACCACATATGAGCAAAACAGTCTGTCCAGGGTCTGTATCACGTGCCTATTCCAGGCTTAGCCAAAGCCTTGGCCAAAGTATCTGATAGGGAAAAACTGCAAGCTCCCTTTGGAATCCAACAATTTTCAGATGAGAGATCTTTTCTCAACATTTTCTCTGTTGTCATTTTCATAGTTTGCTTGTTCCTGGTGCAGCTTAATTGTGTAATCAAGACTTTAAATGGTTCATGTAAAGCTCTGCTCTCTCCTTCACTGTATCAGGGGGTTGTGTAGCTAAAGCTAAGATCAAAATTATTTTTGGCAGAAGAGAAACTAATTTATTTTCAGTGGTACAAAAGAATCTTTGTCATTTTGACATTGTCCTGGAACTGTCAAGTTTCTACTGTCCGAGTTAATAGATTATTTTTGAAATAGTAAGAGTGATCTTTTCAGATTTATGAACAGATTCTGATTTTTATTTTATGTATGTAGCCTGTGCTCTTTATAGGTTTCTATATATCGTGTGCCATAGGTTCGCCATCACAGGTATATAGAAATCCATATCACTGAGCATGCGGTGCTCAAGTCCGGTGCTTTCTGGACTTTCCCCAGAAGTAGGGAAATAAGCTGTTTCCTGCCTCCAGAGCCTTTCTAGGAGCTTGGAGAGGTCAAAAATGGCCTTCCCAACCCCCCAGAGGCCCTCTGGAAGCCTGAAACAGCCAGTTTGCCAACTTCCGGTGGGACCGGAAGACCCATTTTTTGCTGTCCCAAAGCTCCAGCGCCTTTCTAGGAGTCTCGGGAGGATGAAAACAGCCCTGCCCACGTACCCCTGGAGGCCTCTGGAGGCCGAAAATGGCCTGTTTGCCAACTTCCAGTCCCACCGGAACTGTATATGCAAGGGAGGGCGGGATGTACTTTCAGACTTGCAAGATTGATGTAAGACTTGCAAGACAGAACAGATAAGGATCATAACTAGAAGTGTGACCCTTGGTACTTCTGAGCTTAGTGGTTTTCTTGCAGACATTTCATTACCAAACTAGGTAACATCATCAATGCATTAGCCATTTAGTTTGCTATTGAAACGTCTGCAAGAAAACCCACCAAGTTCAGAGAGCCCCAAGGACCCCATAGTTGAATGCTGAGTTACAAATATTATCTTCTATCAATATGTAGAAGGAATAGCTCTAACGTGGCGTACATTAACCAAATCTTGCAAGTTTGAAAGTACTGCAGGCTTTTCTACCTGTCCCAAGGTTATTCTCACATACTGCTGCAGGTATAATCCATCCGGGAATGTATTATGGAATTTGTGAATTGTTTCCCTGGAAGAAGAGATAGCAATAGCAGCAATAGCAATATAATATAAAGCTGCTCAGTTGAATCTTAGCTGTTCCTGAATTAATCTGTCTTCTACTGGGTTCTAGTTCTCGTAACCTGAACTCCCTTAGCCTTGACCCACAGATCTATTCCTGGTTAGACAAGATGCTCATTGGCAGGGATGGCTTGGGAATGTGGGAAGTGCGAATTGAATGCAGCCAAAGTGTACCACACAGGCACTTGAGCTTACATTCTGAATGAGAACCAACCCTGTGCCAGTGTGCTATCTGGGTGCATAGCAGAAGAACAACATGGAAACATTATTTTTCTATGGTATTCAGTTTCATTCAGCCATGTTTAAACTGCTAGCTTCCCACAGACAAGTATTACTGGAATTTTGTTTCCGGTTTCTTTTTTCATTAAAAGACATGCCTAGAGCGAGGGGGAGAAGGAGGACTTCAAATGACACACCACAAACAATATGGTTACTATTGTAGTTAAGGCTGTAATCCTCAAATGAAGTGTCGTTCAAATCAGCTTTGTGAGAGAAACAATTTGTATAAATAATTGGAGGATAACAACCTGCATTATTATATTATAGGCTGTGTTCAGATGAGCTGCTTTCTTTCTGTACCCCCAGTAAAGACAAGGGTGATAATTTAATCTGAAATCATCTAGAGAAAGGATTTGCTTCAATTTCACATGTCACTGGTTTTCATCCTGCCTCGTATTCCTAACCAACACTTTCATCCTGCCTCATATTTGTAGCCAACACATGGCAGTGTATAATTATGATACTGCCTGCAAAAAACCAAAAAAGAATTAGATAATTTATTTGTTGGAATCTCAAACAGAGAGTTGGAGAACTGTGGCCCGATTCTGCAGTAATACAGCTGTCAAGTTTTCTGGCGCTCCTGACCTGGTCTGTAGATCTTGGTGCTGTAGGCCAGCATCATTTGGGTAGCCCGGAATTCACCCTTACTAAGTCTGAAAAGCAAAAGGATATTGTGGGCACCTATTGGTTGTAATTAGACTTCTTTTTAAGGACTACATTTGTAGGAAGAAAACTGTCTTCTGGGAGGACAGAGTTCCCCAGAACTCTCCACCTCATAAACTCACTTTGTAGCTGAAAATTAAAGATTTCACACAAAGAAGAAAGGTTTATCTCTTTACCCTACTAGCAATGTAGGATAACTAGCAACACTTATTTGATACAGTTAGTATATTTATTTGCCTCCACATGCTGCCTAGGGTGGTGTGTGTGTGTTTGTGTATTCTGATTCTCATTCACTAAGTCATTCACTCTTGCTTCAGCGGAGCCATTTTCAGTGGGGCTTGCTGTAATGTAAGAAGATGTCCAAATTCACAAACTATACTAAGCCATATTGTGATTTTAGTTTTGTCTTAACTTGGCTTGTGCTTACTATATCCGGCAGACCCAGGCAACTGGGTCAAACCATTGTTAAATAAAGCACAGTTCAGTTCAGGTGTAACAAACCATAGGCAATTCTACATATACTTATCTTCGAGTAAGATCGTTTACCTTCAGTTATGATTTGGGAGCATACATATAGAAGACAGGATTACACTATTTCTTAGAAATAATTTCCAAAGTCTAAGCAAGATTCATATTTGAATAATATTCAAAGTATTATTCCAATGTATTCTTTTTTTCTGAAGAGATGTCCTAAACAGATAGGAGGAGGGCTGTTTATCCAAAAACATCCAGGTCCACCAAAATATAAATAATACTGGAAATATAGCACCTTATAGAAATATGGCGCCTACCTTATTCAAAAGTGGGCCAGTTCCATGCAGAAGGAAGGGGGCGTGGGATTCCACTTGCACACTGAGACTTAAGCCAAGGGCTTTTTAATCACATGGCATATGCCATGTGGCAACGATTTGAGGGAACCTTTGTAAAATACTGTTGTTTGTTGCTCTACTAAAATTTCCATTGCATTGCCAATAGCACATCTGCCTACAGAGATATCAGCTGTTTTGAAGGCTTGAGTAAAACACACACGCAAAAAAGGAGGTAGCGCTGACCATGATCATCTGGTATTTTATGAGAGAGAAGTCTAATGCTGCACTGGCCTAAATAATAGGGTTATACCAGATGTGAAATGCACATTCCAGGTGACAACTAGGTGATGGCCAAGAATCAATATTTTCTAGTGACCATCCAGATTTTGCGGACAGAGACAATAGTTATATTTCTTAACTGACTGCAGCACACTTGTTTGGTTTATTATTTTCTATGAACAAGATACCTGCAGTTTATTTATTTTTTTTACCGTCTCCAACCAAAGACAGGAGAGATCATATCTTTGCCATTCAAATGACTTACTAAGATGTTGCAAAGAAAGAGAATGGCTAGGGGGATATCATCAAATATTTATGGTGGAGAAGGGATCTTATCAACAATATTTTTTAATTTATTTGTATTCCGCCTTTATTTTTACAAATAACTTGAGGAGGTGAACATATCCCACACACCTTCATTTTCCTGTTTTGTTCCCAACAGTAATCTTGTGAGGTGAGGTAAGCTGAGAACAAGCGGCTGGTTCAAAGTCACCCACCTGGCTTTCATGGCTAAGTCAGGATTTGAACTCATAGTCTTCTGCTTTCTAGCCTGGCGCCTTAACCACTAGACCAAACCAGACCAACACACTAATTAGAACTGGCAGTGATTATGAAGTTAAAATACTCTTATGAGTTTAGTTGGAGATTGAACATACAGTAGGTATAAGGTATGGAGGTATGCATGCGTATACACACAGAGTGTACAACCATTCATTTAACGACCGTTCAATTACAACTGTGTGAAAAAAGTGATTGATGACCGTTTTCACACTTACTACCATCCAGTGGTGAAATCTTCCATGGCAGGAAGATCCTGCAAAATCCCCATTCCCTCCCAACTCCTGGGTGAAGAATATTGCAAAACCTCCATTCCTACCCCATTTTGGGGCCAGACAGAGGTGGCATTTGCTGGTTCAAAATTTAGTTCAAATTCAAAGTTTTAGTTCTTATGATAAGCAAAGCCAATAGGGAAGACAGATTCATTTAATAACCGCATTATTAACTTAACTGCAGTGATTCATTTAACAATTGTGACAAGAAAGGTCATAAAAGGGGGAAAACTCACTTAATAAGTCTTGCTTAGCAACAGAAGTTTTGGGTCAAATTGTGGTTATAAATGGAATATCTATAATTTTATATCACTGAAAAATCAGATCTTTTTATATGTTTAGGAGATAGGTTAAATGCACCAAGACAAATTCCTTGTGTGCCCAATTACACGTGGCCAATAAACTTCTATTCTATTCTATTCTCTGCAGTTCTAATTATCCTCTGAAGTCTGTGTCTGTCTTGTTGGGCTGAAGAACCAAAGCAGACAGTTATAGAGGTGCAGATGACAGGCTCAAATTTGAAGTAATCACTATGCAGACCAAGATTATGTAGTTACATCTTTATAAGGAAGATGGTGCATGTGATGCACGGCTATGCTAATGTGTTTGTGTAGATACACATATAAAATAAAATTTGAATACAAATGAGTTACCTGTAATCATAGTGGGAGCAGACTGAGTAGGCAACTTGTGTGCTGCTAATTCTATCAATTAGATGCAACCTGCTGATCAACACCTTTGGCATTCTTGACTTCCTTTCTTATATTTCTCTGAAAACTCTTAAAATAGAAGTCTGTTGAAATTAAAGAGTGTCTTTGGCTGCCCTTTGAATTGAAAAAAAAATATCTTCAGTGAGACACATGGAGACGTACAGGAGGAAAGGAAAAGAAAGGAGACACAATCCTTTCATAGGCTACCCCAGTAATGTTCTTACCCCACAAAATAATTAACCACTAAGCAGAGAGATGCGAGAGGGCCATGTCGAAGGGCTGCAGGGAGGAAGGAAGAAACTTCTGCTGCACAGAGAGATCCACTTGCATAATGCTGAATTAATCCCTCTATCCCAGGGGTCACTGTGATAGGCTAAAGCTTCCATGAGTCTCAGAGGACAAATTTTCTGTCTCTGCAACTAGCAACCTGGATCATTTGTTTGTTTTTTAAGCAGGAGTTGCCTGGGTCTGACGCTGAAATAACGTTCATGCCATAATATGTTCTACTAAGCTATGATTCTTTCCAATATAGAATGCATTATACAATTATTTAAAGTCATTCCATCTTAAAATGTACAGAATCATTCTTATCTGCCTTGTCATAAACCATTTCTACATGTTTTGTGCCATTGCAGCATTTCAGAATTGCGAGGACTCCCAAGGTATGTGTTGGAAAAATCAAATCAGAAGGGAACACTGTCCCCTTTCACAGGATAGAAATATTATCCCAACAGAGGCAAATGTTTAAAATTAATCTCTTTGAAAAATACAGTCTATACTGAAAAAGAAGACAACTTAAGATTTTAAGATGGCTCTCCCATACCCAAAAGAAAGTTTAAGAGGGAAAATTCATGTCACCATTATTGTATTCTCTAAGATACTCTCTCACTTCAAAAGTAACTGGTTTTCCTCCCATGTCTAAGTAATATGTCAACTTTAATTTGTCACGGTTTGAAACCCCTTAGGCGGCATCTTAAAGACCATGTGTAATAATCTCATAATACACCAAATTAGTTTTCTAAGACCACCCAGGCTTTGATGTTGTTGAAAGTTTTTGATTCACATTTCTATAAGTTTGAAGATCTGAATATTGCTTAGAGATTGCCATGTTATATATATCAAGTCAGCTACCTATTGAGGTTTCCCACCAGACTCCACTTCAAATATGTGTCATAGGCAAATAATACTCAAGACTAATGAACCATGTTTGGGATTTTTTTTAAATAATTCACATCTGTATTTTTATTCTCACTCCTCACCTTGAAGTATTAGAAGTTCAGTGTTAAGACATGATCTACCCAGCAACTTATCAAGCTTTTCATTTCTGGCTACATGATAAAATAATTAAATAATAATTAAAATAATCTCATTAATAATACTTAATAAAACGTTTTTGTGCTGGCAAACATTGATGGCACCTTTCCAAAGCCAGTTTGTTTTCTTTCAGTCATTGTTGGTCCTTTATTTTAGAACATACTTTTCACTTTCCATCGGTCCACAAGCCACTGATTTCCATACTTTCCTTCCCCTGCTCATCACAGCTCTGATTGCTATTATGACTGTTATTTAGCATGACTCTTATTTTCAGAATGGAAGAGCACATCTGTCTCTAACAGGCATTCAAGTGTGCTGGTTGCTTCCTGTCCTCCGCCTCCAACGTATGATTTGATAAATCAAGAGCTACAATCTACAAATCACTTACTCCGAAGGTCTGTCGCTGCCAACAAATTGCCTCACGTACAAGCTTCCAACTTGAATTTTTTTAATGCTACTTATGTCCAAGGGATTGACACACGTTAAAGGGGAAAAAAAGAAGACATGCCCAAAGTTCCCAGCCCAAAGAATTAAAGTGACTTGGAACGTCTAAAATGCAAGGTTTCCATCGCACATATGTGCTAGTCGTTTCCGACTCTAGGGGGCGGTGCTCATCTCCTAAAATCATCATTAAATCATCATCATCTAAAATGCAAACGACTCTCTAAACGCGTTTAAATTTCGGCTTGGGGTTGTTGCCAGTGAACACACGTTTCAAGTCTAATATTTCATATTTACTATTTTGGTATTCCAGTAGCTAGATATCTGGTAAAATTGTTTATAACTGGCTTATTAAAGAGAAAACCGCTAATTTTAGTGCCTGGTCAGGTCCATTGGGAAATACCTATTTAGCGGTCGAAAGTAACTTAGGCTGCCCCTTCCGAAGACGTAACTAATACACCCAGTGGGACGAGCGAGTGTTAAGTAAGGACGCATAGGATCGGGTTGCCAGTCCTCCCTCGGGAAACCCGACTACCGTACGTCGAACTCTGGGGTTATTTCCGGGGCCGATTTAAAACCGATCCCGAAGTAGCGAGGATCCGAGGCAGCCTCGCATAGGGCTCCTCTCCGTTGCACCGGCCGCATACGATATGACGGTGCGGCCGGCACTCGCAATGGTTGCGGTGATAAGCGTAACCGAGGTAAACATTACAACCCTTGGCTTTGAATCCTCGGAAAGGAACGCAACAACAGCGGCTCCCCCCTCTCTCTCCCCCCGGAACGTCGGGGTAACGGAGGAGAGCTTGCGCGCTGTTGGATGATTGCAAAGAAAAAGAGAGACAGACCGGGGAAATACCGCGCTGGTATGGAGCAAGCGCCGGGCTGGAGAGGAGCTCTTTTCGCCGGCTACCTTTTTCTCGTGCCAATTGCGGGAGCTGCTCGGGTCTCTCTGCGCCGGGGTAACTTTTTATCAGCAGAAGCGCTGCTCTCCCCCCCCCCACCTCTTTCCCCTCTCGCCTCGCAACCCACGCTCTTTGCCCGCAGGCTCCGCCGCCTGAAGGGTGGCATAGTACAGCCGCCAGTCAGGCCGAGGAGGGAGAGAGTGGAAAGGGAGAGAGAGAGAAAGGGGCGCAAGCTGCTTGCAGCAACCCAGGGAAAACCACCTGCGCTGCTCGCCCTTGGGTGCAAACTGCCGACCCCAAGCCCTCCGTGGGGTGGGTGGCGAGGGGGGGGGAAGAGGCTGGGTTGGGTG
>JANHFP010006969.1:33290-44749 GCA_032468135.1 Calamaria suluensis
ACTTAGTTATCACCCACTGCTTTTGGACTCCCACGCAGACCAAGGAGAACACCGTTCAGGTGAGTACAACATACTTTCTAGATAGATTTTAACTGTATTATATGTTTTTAGTTTGTGTGTTGTTGTTTTTGTTTGTGTTGTTTTTGTAAAAACCTAATAAAGATTATTAATAAAAAGAAAGAAAAAAAAAGCTTGCGCAACAACAGTATGTGAGAACTACCTACAATTTTCTTGGATTATTTATAATAATAGAGGAGGCTTGGGAAGCAGCTCGTGTCTAAAATCATTATGGAAAATAAATAGTGTTAGGCATTAGATTCTCCAAGTAGTTATAAAGCACTGGATATATGTTGTTATTATATGCTTACTGAAATTAGCGCTTGGAAGTATACAGGATTACATCTGGATTTTATCATGGCACGGTATTCTAGAAAAACAAGGTGACTACAATGGATTTAAAACAATTATTTGTAATGTCTGAAAACTTGAATTGAGAGTTTATTGTGTGTTGGGGCAAGTCATATACTACTGAATAGACCATGTAAAGACAATAAGATTAGCAGTGGGTCCTTCCACTGTGGCACAATTTAACAAAGCAGCCTTGATCCTCTTTACATGATTTACTAACCATAGGATACAGCTTCTCCTGAATGCATAAAACCCCATCAGATTCCTTGCACGCCACATGCCTTGCCAATAGTTGCTGCTGGTTTGTTTAAAGATTTGTGTCCTTTTGGTACTCCACCCCTTGTTAAAAAGAGAAACAAATCTAAAACAAATTATTTTAGCTTTTGTTCCTCAACAGTAGACAGAATTTGTTGGTAGATACCACTCAAGAAGAAATCGGATGGTATTCATTGGGGAACTATATGGAGTATCAGGAAAAAGTCATTTGGAACTTTTTGGCACATCGGTCACAAACCATTGACTCTGGTGTTCTTGTTCTCCTCTGATAAAAGAGTTCTGCAGTTTTGCAGAACCAGGCCTTTTCCTCGGCCCTTCTTGAGCATTTCCCCAAATATAAGGCTCTAAATGAATTTTAAAATGTATACAAAACCCAATATTTTTAACTGAATGTTGCAATTACTAGTTCTTCATAAAAGTAACTGTCTTGAGTGTATCACATTGATTGATTGATTGATTGATTATATTTATATACCGCCCCATCTCCGAAGACTCGGGGCAGTTCACAGGGATTTAATAGATATTACAATATAATTCAAAGACAAAAATCAAAATAACTTCCAACTCAAAAACCCAGAATCCCTTTTTAAACTCAAAACCCCTCCCTGCCTTGTGCCTCCTCTCTTGACTCAAGATCTGTCATCAAGGGGCACAAGGCCTAAATATTATTACCTTACTTATCTGTCTCTCCATTCCTTTAATGTTTAATTTCATATGCAGTGTGGAAAAACATTTCAACCTACCTCTAAATTTAAGATAATAGATAAATGCAGGATGCCCTTGGCCTACTTATTACCACAGCTTCCTTACCCCCATGATTTTGAAATGAAATATTTTTATTTATACTTATGATCTGAAAATGTAGTAGTGATTATCAAGTCTAAAGTTAGATTTGTTCATGTCTTTACTAATGAAACCTATTATGAGGGAGATGAAATTAAGGGGATATCAGTATGCTCTCTCTATTTAATTTTTGGGGAGCGCTTGAAATAAGAGTTTTTTATTTCTCTTTTGTTCTCAAGTGATGTCAGTAGCTGCTTCACACTGAGTAAATTTCTTAATTTAGACAGTTAAAAGTAGGAACTCTGTTCAGTTTGATTAACAACTTTTCTCCTTGTCTACCATGTTGCCCTGCCTCATCATAAGGTGGATAAAGGGGTGGTTCTAGAAGAGATAAATGAAGTATGATGGGAGAGTATGCCAAGAATACAGGTAGTCGTCAATTTAAGTGAGTTTTGTCCCATTTTATGACTTTTCTTGCCATAGTTGTTAAGTGAATCACTGCAGTTGATAATTAGTAATCCGGTTATTAAGTGAATCTGGCTTCCCCATTGACTTTGCTTGTCAGAAGGCCACAAAAATATGACCCTGAGACACTGCAATGATCATAAATATGAGCCAGTTGCCAAACATCTGAATTTTAATCACATGATCAGGGGGATGCTGCAAAGGTCATAACCATGAGAAACAGTCATAAGTCACATATTAGTGCTGTTGTAACATTGAGCCATCACTAAACAAATTGTTGTAAGTTGAGGACTACCTGTATATATTCCCAGTAGGGTCACTCAAGATGTGAAGATCATCCTAATGTCGAGCTGAGGTAAGCAGGCACCTATATTTGGCATCAGCAACATAAAAAAATGCTGAGGGCATCAGTTTATACCTTCAAACAAACAAAATGTTATCTATATACATGGACACCACCACATAAAAATCACATTGACTATATTATTGCTAAAAGGAGATGGAGGAGTTCAGTTTTATACCATGAAAGACATGGCTGGGTGCTGATTATAAAAGAGATCATGAACTGCTCATAGTTCTGTTCCAACTGAAGCTAAAGAAGAATAAAAAGGCAAACAGTTTCCAAAATATGTTCTTGGGCATTTTCAAGGAGACTCATTGATAGAAAACCAGAGGAAATGTGGAATGAATTTAAAGAATATGACAACGGACTGCCAAAAAATGAAGAAGCACACAATTGTCTGAACAAACGTGGAAATTGCCTAGAAGAGAAAAGAAGCCAAACCCAAGGAAAACAAAAATCCCAGAAAGGAATTAAACAAAGAGTTTCAGAGAGTTTTCGAAAGAAAGCAGAAGCAGTGTTGCAAAATCTGTAAAGGAAGTACAGAAACAGGAAAAACATAAGTCTTCTAAAAGTTCTCTGTACTCAAATGGAAGTTCCAACCTTGAATTAGTGTTGTACAGTGTGCTAAAGGACATCAGTGGACAGACAGTAACAACACAGTAGCTAACTAATTGGAAGAGATCAATTTACATTTGAACAGCAAAAAAGGATATTTAACAGAGTGTGCAAACTATTGTACAATACCCTTAATTTCACATGTTAGCATTTTTTTTTTGTTAAGGTCATCCAATGCAGATTAGAGCTCTACGTAGAAAATGGGATACCAGATGTTCAAGCTAACTTTAGAAAAGGCTAAGTAACACAAAACATTATTCCTGATATATGGTAGATAAGTGAGAAAGCCAAAGAATATCAAAAAGGCATAATTACGTGCTTCACATATTGTAGAATGAAGATTCTAGAATTAATTGTATTAGGTCAAGCTTGGAATATGTTGAGAAAAACAGGAATCCCAGAAGATCTTTGTTCTCATGCAAAATCTACATACAGGTCAGGAAGCCGCAAAATGGTAAAAAAAAGGTTGGTCAAAAGCTGGCAAAGCAGTGTGACAAAGCTGCCTACTCTTTCCTTCTTTGTTCAGGCTATATCTTAGTACCGTGATGGCGAACCTATGCATGTGTGCCACAGGCAGCACACAGAACCATATTGGTGGGCACACGAGCTCAGCTCCGGTGTGCATGTGTGCACTGGCCCAGCTGATTTTTGGGCCTTCTGGGCTCACCAGAACCTAGGAAACAGGCTGTTGCTGGCCTCCGGAGGGCCTCTAAGGGGTGGGAAAAGCCGTTTTTGCCCTCCCCAGACTCCTAGAAAAGCTCTGGAGCCTGGGGAGAGCAAAAAACAGGTCCACCGGGCTTACGTGCCAAAAGCAGGGGAAGCACAGGGGCAACGCACGTGCATGTACGGGGAGGAGGGGTGCATAGAATTATGGATGTGGGCACATGCATGCACAAACCCCTGCGTTCCCCCGCTTTTGGCATGGAATGGCAACAAGGTTAGCAATCACTGTCTTAGTATATATCAATAGTATTTATATGTATATACCGCTTCACATTGCTTTATAGCCCTCGCTAAATGGTTTACAGAGGTTTATGTGAGCCGTGGTGACGCAGTGGTTGGAATGCAGTACTGCAGGTTACTTCTACTGACTGCCGTCTGCCTGCAATTTGGCAGATCAAATCTCACCAAGCTCAAGGTTGATTCAGCCTTCCATCCTTCAGAGGTGGGGACCCAAATTGTTGGGGGCAATATGGTGACTCTGTAAACCACTTAGAAATGGCTGTAAAAGCACAGTAAAGCAATATATAAGTCTAAGTCCTCTTGCTACAGAGTCAGCATATTGCCCTGAACAATTGTAACACAATTGTTAAATATTTCCCTGCTGGTTTTGCTTATCAGAAGGTTGTGAAAGGGGATAACACTTTCAACTCTGCTTCTTCAAAATCCAACTTTCATTTCCATAGAGTATTTGCACTAATTCTGATCTTTGTAGTAGCAAAAAAAAATCCAAACTATCTGCAAGGTCTATTAATAAAAGTCAGGGGACATAGTAGAAAAATAGAATGAAAATGAAATACAGAGAAGACAAAACTAATGACAATAAGTACCACAAGCAAGTTTAGGATTCAAGATACCGAAGTGGTGGATAGATCCTGCCTTTTAGGATCAATCATGAATTAGCATCAGTCATATATATATATATTTGCTACCTTTTTATATAACCTTTCCTTCATGAATTTTACACCTTCACAACCTTGGGCAGTTAGCTTGGTTGAGATGGAGTCACTGGCCCCAAGTCATCCACAAACCTTCCATGTTTAAAAAAGCGTTGAAATCCCCCCTGGTTAAATCTAGCTCGCCGAACCAGTAGCCCTGGTGGTGGGAGGCTCCGCCCACCTAACGGGACATCATTATGTCCCGTTTTTTAACCATCTGTGCATGTGCAGAAGGTTCTGCACATGCACAGAAAAAGTCACATGTGTGCATAGCACATGGGAGTGCACCTGTACCAACAGCGAAGGTAAGTAGATTTCACTGCTGGTTTGAAGGTAGTTCAGAAGCTTAGAAAGGTAATAATGGCTTTGCATAAAAAGAAGAAAAAGGCCAGTTTGGTAAATGATTAAGGCACTACTTTTTATTTTGAAATAAAATATTTTTTTTGGGGGGGGAGAGTATCATTGGGATCTGTAGCTCATTTTGTTCCAAATTGAAGCTTCTCACAAAAGACACTTTGCAAGAGTTCCCAGGGCTCAACCACAATAGAATAAACTACGCTTTGTCTCCTTCCTTTTGTTTTGAAAGCTAGCTTAGCATTGGCAGGTGACATATCTGAAAATTTTCTGGGTGCCAAACATTGGCCAGATTCACTGGAAATGGTCTTCTAGATACTTATTTTGAAAGACATGAGGCTATTTATTTATATGCAGAGATTATCAGTTAGAAGCTAATTTTGTGCCTCCTAGCCTTTTATAATAAGTGATTCTCTTTAAATATCTTTCCAAAAAAGAAGTAGTTTACATGCTGAGATTTGGCACTATAATTCTATGAAGGCTGTTATGATAATGTACAGAATATGGTTCAGTATAGACAAAACTTTATATTTTCAAATTCTCCCTTAGAGAAACTCTCAAGAAAGGTTTCCATTTGTTACAGGGTAGTTATAATTTTAAGCATAATCTTTCAGAATAAAATATATTATGTTCATTTGAAAACCCATTTCAAATTGAATTGTAATACATTTCTTTTTTAAAAAAATAAACTTTATTAATTTTAAACATTTAAAAACATAAAAAGAAGAAAACACTTATAACATAATTACAGACAAACACACACATTAATCTATATCATCTTATGCTAACACCCTACGCTTAAAAAAGTGGCTTTGATATTTATATATATATCCCCTATTTAAAGAATATAGCTGAAATACCCGTTTTGAATTTATATATCTATTTACATTATTCATTTACTACTTCATTTCTTTATTTCCCCAGTAATTGTAATATATTTCTTGGCTTCCCATATGCCACAGGATGATAAGGATTGTAACAAATTCATAAAGTCGGTTGATTATTTAAAAGTAAACTAGCTGGGAAAAAATGGCTTTTAAAGAGGATTCATTGGAGACAACTAGTAAAAAATGGCTTTTAAAACTTAGAAAGGCTAACCCAATGATGACTGAAATTATTACAAAATAATCTCTCTCTACCCCTTCTTTCACCCTCCCTCCCTCCGTGTGTGTATGTGTGTGTATGCGTGTTCCTCATCACCTTCATTGCTGTAAGATTGAAAATGCTGGAGCTTATATATATTAAGATATATATATATATATATATATATATTTGTTAGAAAGGAGAATATTTAGGTCACATAAAGAATGTGGTGATAGGCTTGATTTATTTGTGCTGTGAATTTTACATCAAGTTTTAAAATGAGTAAATTTTAGCTTAGCTTAGCTAAGTTGTTAGATGAAATAAATGAAGCATTGTGCTAGCATGCAAATTAAGTGTAAATTAAAGTTGACAATAGATAATTAATAAAATATATAAATTAAAATGTAATGGGAAGTATTTAGCAGGATGGATTCAATTTAAATCATGATTTAAATCACTAGTAAAAAGGCTTGATTTAAATCATAATTTTTAAAGAGCAGTTGTCATCTCTGTCCTGCAGCAATGCCTCTTTTGACCTGCTTTTGACTCAACAACAGTCCCATTCACTTTAATGAGACGGCGGGTGATGCAGCATTGACACAACAAGGTGAGGGACATGGCAGGCAGCAGGTGAGTGGATGCCCACTAACAGGCTATGTCATGATGGATCTGAAATGACAGGTGCTCTTTAATAGTATATTTATAAGCTGCTTAGAAGGTTTCACTTTCATTTTTTACTGCTTGCCCTTCCTCCTCATACTTAGAGCCTGATGGTACAAATGCATTTCTCTTCAAACAATCATACAGTTTGTAGTGTACTTAGATTTGTAAAACAATAGGATACAGGAATATTCCTGAACTCTATTTTATGATTTATCTCAGGGTTACTGTGAAATTGTGTGAATGCATCAATGCAGGGCATGTTGTCTCAGCTTGCCTCTTAGATTCATTGAATGAGTATACCAAAAATGTAAATATTGCAGAATATACAGCCTCATGCTATATAACTAAGCTCCATTTCATGCTGAATAAACTAAATTATTAATTTATCTTAAATAGAAAACTATATTTAGATAGATTTTTACTCCAAAAACATTTTATTAAAATAAAATTGATTTTAAAAATCTAATTTAAATAAAATAATCTGATTTAAATAACAATATGGTTTATTTTTTTTTAAAAAAAAATCATTGATTTTTATCCATCCTGCTGTGCGGCTGATTATAGAGGAACTGTGATTATAGTGCAGAACAGATTTAGTGTTGTTGGTTAAAGGTAGAAAACTAGAAATAAGCAGATAGCTGGCAGGATGACTGAATCAGATACACTGCTAAGAAAATTACATGGACTTGTCCATGTAGCCATCAAGAATCAAGATTGACTTGATTGACCATTGAGATAAGAATTACAGAAATAATAACTAAAAAAATAAAGTTTTATATAACTATTTGGATTACCTGCAATACATTTTATCATATGTTTTTGTCACAGTAATTTGTAATGTGTCACAGTCACATTAATATATTAGATGCTACTTCAAAGAAATGCTAATCAAATCAGATTCTTTGCTTGTTTAGGTTCTACAATAGAAACTTGAAACTACTCAAGTAATTAAGAGTTAATGGCACTCGACCCTCAGTAGGAATAAAGGACTGGTAACATATTGTAATGTTTTCTTTTATGACTTATTTGAAGTACTATATTCCTACTCTGTGATAGCATCAGATTCAAGACCCAGTCAGTCATATATTAAGAAAACTTAACCTAACAGACATTAAAATACTGATGTGAAAGAGCCTAAATTCAAAAGAATATCTGTGATGCTAGAGCAGAGACAGGCAAGCTGTCCCAGAGATCTCATCCTTCCATTCCCATTTTTAATCCTTCCCCCACTTTAAAAAAGCAGATGGCTTCCTACAAGCCATCAAAAGGTTGGACTGAGTTGTACTTTCCAGTTCAGGCGTGGTCTAGACCTATGCTAGTGTAGGATTTTTCAGACTGTCTTCTGCAGAATTCTGATGTTCTGTAAGAACTGAATGGAATTCATGAGAGACTGAAACAAAAAGGGAAATTAGCTCAACCAGCCAATCATTTTTAAAAGAACAATAGCAATAGAACTTAAGACTTATGTACCGCTTCATAGTGTTTACAGCACTAAGGGGTTTCAGAGTCAGCATATTGCCTCCCAACAATCTGGGTCTTCATTCTTGAAGGATGGAAGACTGAGTCAACCTTGAGCCCCTACAGCTATGCTATGCTGGAGAATTCTGGGAGTTGGAAGTCCACAAGTCTTAAAGCTGCCAAGTTTGAAGACCTCTGCCCAACATGCTGGCAGTGAGCAGAGTTAGTCTGTAGTACTGCATTCCAAAACTGCATCACCTTAATGCACAGGAAAGGGTGTGCCCTGTGAAAAAAATGCCATGGCTACCACATTTGCTTTAAAACTAATTTGGCTTCTGCAACTGGAAACGTTTTTAAAACCCTTGCTACAGGAAGGTGCCGGATTGATACCAGTGTTCCAATATCTGAGGGGCTGCCACAAAGAAGAGGGAATCAACTTAATCTCCAAAGCATCTGAGGGCAGGACAAGAAGCGATGAATGGAAACTAATCAAGGAGAGAACCAACCGATAACTAAGTATAAATTTCCTGATAATTGGAACAATTAATCAATGGAAAACTTGCCTCCAGAAGTTGGGGTGCTCCAACACTGGAAGTTTTAAAGAAGAGATTGGACAGCCATTTGTCTGAAATGTTATGGTTTCCTGCTTAAGAGGGGAATTGGAAGACCTCCAAGGTTCCTTCCAACTATGTTATTCTGATATTCTGATTATTACTTCTTCCCTCCCACCTCTGGAGTTTTTCTAGAATAGTATGGTTACTGATGCTGAATATTTCAATAATCAAAGCAAATTGCCACTCCCTCACATATCTTCAGTGAAAAACCTCCACTAGAACAGCATATGAAAGCTATAACACTATCTAATTATATCATTTTCTATATAGGGAAGGCAAAACCAGTTGTATCTTCTTTTTTGATTCATCACCTAGTTTCCTTCATTAATTAGTTCTTATCCATAATAGCAAAATCATGCACATGTTAAGGGAGACTTTACACAAAACTGAGTATGGTTTATGACAGTTTGCTGTAAAATAATTCATGTAATATATAACCTGTTATTCCCCTTACAGCCCAAAGTTAATTTTATTAAAATCCAGTACAATACAATTAAAACCTTGGCATTAAAACATCTCACTTCTCTCAGTACTTCAAGTGTAATTTTTATCATTCCAAGTAACTTCCCAAGTAAGGAATGCAGGGGGGTACTACAGGGAGATACTGGAGGGCTTGGGAGGGTCAGAACAGGCTGTGTGTGAATTTGGGGTGCTAGGGGGCGCAAAAAAGGGCTTGGGTGCAGCCTGCCTGGGGACTGAGGAAGGTCAGAAAGTGGATGGCACAGTGGGGCATGAATCCAGGAAAGCTCTTGAGTAGATGGTTTGCCCAACCCCAGGAAGGCTGAGAGCAAATTACCAGAGGGACTTGTGACCTTCCCAATGATTTTGTTTATGGAAAGCTAGCAGGGAGGGTCACAAATGGTGATCATAAGACATTACAAGAGTTGTAAGGGTAATCTGTTTGCCCAGTCACCAAATCATGATCATGTGACTGTGAGGTGCTGGTGATGGCTGGATTGGTTATACTAAGGTGACCATCCGTCCCACTTTTCGCGGGACAGACATGCTTTTTTGCAAAAAGTCCCACGTCCTGGCTCCTTTTTAAAAAGTCCCACTTTTTTGGGGGGTCAGGGAAGCCTAGGAGAAGGCTACACCCACCTGCTTTCCTCTCCAGCAGCAGGAAGCAAGAAGCAGGAAGGTAGGGTTTTCGGTCGCCAGGGGGGCGCGGGGGGCGCGCGGGGGAGGGTGCCCCCCCACTGACGGTCTCCAGTTTTTGTCGAAGATATTCCGCCAAAGATGTGGGGAAATCTGGTCACTTTAGGTTATACGTGAGTACCGTACTTATTCAGTACCATTGAAAGTTTGAATAGTGAATTAATGGTACTACCTGTACTTGACATTTTCTGCTGTTTAGTATATGTAGTTGTGATGTATATAGAATTTATTCTTTGTTTTAAAGGCCTTACTTAAAATCTAGTTACCTGCAACAGCTGGAAATGGGCCAAATGGGAAAAATAATATTGAGTGTTATATGGCCAAAATGAGAAAGGTCTCATGCCTAAATATCTATGTAAAAGAATACTTCTAGTATTTTACAGTAACTATTATTGTTAGCAAATAAACAGTAATAATCATTAATGTAAATAACTTGTATCACTTAATTAGACCACAAAGAAAGAGTATCAACTACTCAGAAGGCAGAACAAAACATGCATGCTATTACCAATATAACAATTTTTCCAGATGTTCTTGCCTATCAAGCATTGTAGGAGAGACATGTTGTTGCAAAAGGAGCTTGAAATAGCACATTCTTTTTACTTGGTTTCATCTTGCACTTTGTGGGCTATGTTTTTAAACCATGGGTCCATAACCCACAGTCTATGGACTAGTACCAGCCTGGACTGATACCAGCCCACATGCCAGAAACTGGGCTGTGCAAACAAGTGAAGCGCCATCTACAGCATGCAGGCAAGCATACAAAACCACACCACATCCAGTCCCCAGAAAAAAACTCTCTCTATGGAACTGGTCCCTGGTGCCCAAACGGTTGTTGTTGTTTGGTTTTTTTGGGGGGGGGCTGTCTTAAACAGGAGACTCCGCCCACCCGTCCAGATGTCATCATGGACGATCTGCACATGCGCAGAAGCGTGTGCACTCCCATTGTGAACCAGTAGTAAAGGTAAGTGGAACCCACCCATGATGTGTTTATGTTGTAGTAATAAGATTTGTGTCTGCTCAAGCTTCAATAAAATTCCATTGTCTCTTCAAATCCTATAGCAGTATTTGAACACTTGTATATGTATACATATGTACCATGTTTATTATCTAAGATCTTTGAACATACAGATAGTAAGAAACAATTTTTTTACCATTGATTGTTACTAATGAGTGTAGTCTTGTGATAGAATGCCCTTCTCTTTAATATTTTTGTTGAAATGCTAAGTAAGAGGTGGAATGTGAACATAAGTGACTGAGCTGGAAAAAAAATATTAATGATCTGTTTTAATGTAAATTCTAATCTTAGGTCATTTCACTCCTTTTTTGTGTAACAGATTTTATAAAATACCTTCCCTTAGTCTAATACATTCCAGATGTTTTTGGCTGCAATTCCCTTTATTCCTCACTATTAGCATACAGGCTCAGTATGATGAAAGTCCTATGTTAAGAAAGCATTTGCTTTAGGATAACATGTTTTCATTTACTTTAGTGAAACTTTAAATTACTTTAAATTAACATTCTTTGTTCATTTGTTTTACTTTGCTGTGATAAATCTTCTAGCCCCTCTAGTTCAAATAAGGA
>JANHFP010006972.1:21327-35304 GCA_032468135.1 Calamaria suluensis
GGACAGCGCTGGCTCTTTGGCTTTGAAACGGAGATGAGCACCACCTCCTAGAGCCAGAAACGACTAGCACATATGTGTGATGGAAATCTTTACCTTTACCTTAGAGAAGGGGAAAAAGGAATCAGGAATGGAAATGCAACCTAATGATACCAAGTCACAAAAGAGGTCATGAAGATTAAAATAATTTCACCTAAGCTTTCAACACTCAACTCTTTAATAATAGAGGGAGAATCAAACAAACCAGCACCAAGTGAAGATCTCTGCAAAGATTGTGCAGTCATTGGGATGCCATCAGGTTTCCGTCTCTGGTTGCCTGAGAGATACTTTCAGTAGGTTTTTCAACAAACAGTCTTACAAAATTCATGGTAAAAATGCAAGATAAAGGATGAAAGCCAGCACCCACTTCCAGGCCTGCGACACATAAGCCCGAATACGAAATGAGCCCAGAACTGCAGCCATAGTTTAGCTGAAATACTAAATAAATAAATCCAGATACTGTCAGCTTTGCAAGGTAGTCCAGGCAAAAAGGCACTACCCAGAGTCCCTCCTTCAGGGAGAAAGGCAGTCTAGACAAATGAAATACAAATGAATGAATGAATGAATAAATAATTAAATAATTGTTTACAAAAAGCAAGCAAGCAAGTAAGCAAGCTGTACAACCAGCTGTATTACTACTTTCAAATTAATAGAACCTTGGAAGTCTGAAAGTACATTTCTCCCCAATTGACTTTGCAGTCCCAGCAATTTGGATTGGTCCCTTCTGAATCGTTTGCCGCATTTCATTCCTTCTATGGGCTCAGTAAAATGTAGCTCCCTGTTACACAGCTTCACAACTGGTGGCTAAAAATACTTTCCAATGAAGGTAAAGATCACCTTGTGACTTTCTTGAAGGTAGGAATCACTCCCTGCTTTTATTATTTCTGGAAACGAGGAATAGTTATTTTGTGCTTTCACGCGTTTGTTTGGGTTAGAACAGAAACCTACGGGAGCAAGGCCAGCTCATTTATCTCCTTATCTCCCTCTAGGTCTGCGTTTTTTGTCTCCTGCTCCAGTGTGGGCAGGCTGTTCTTGCACAAGAGTGAATCTGAAATAATTGCTTGAAAAGGGCTTCTAAGAGTTAACCAAAGTCCCATGGGGGGGTCTTGGTCTGCAGGTTGCTCATCCCTGCTCTAAATAAAGTAAAATGTGTGGTGGTGTGTAATTTGTCAGTGTTCCTAATTGCCTGGTGCTTCTAGTCGTGGAGAAGCATCACTAAATCTTGGCTTAACTTTCAAGGATTGGTGAGCCAAGTTCTGTGAAGCCACAAAAATGTTAACAAATGTGGTGGCAATGTTTCATGCAGCTAGAAGATTTGGAAAGCAATTTCATTTCTCTTTCCAGACTGCTCTAAGATGAAACAAGGAGTCTGAGAGACGAAAGATGCCGAAGGGACTAATCTGAAAGCTTTGTTGTCAAATGACTTCCATTGAGTTCACTATGGCCCTCAAATATAACAGGATTGAGTTTTGGAATTTAAATCAATAGGATTGATTAAGTTTAATGTTATAATGTGCTGGTTAAATTTCTGGAACATGTTTGGTGAAAAATGGATTCTCTTCTGCTTTCATCAGTTGGAGCAAATGTGATATTTTAATCGCTTACTAGGAATGGAATTATATCTCCATCTGTTATAATGTTTTTGGAATTTGACAGGAATATCCTTTATCTCTACTTTTATTTAATTTGATGTTGGAAGTACTGGCCTATTTTATTACCAATAGAAAGATATTTTGTGTATCAAAATGGCTGTAGCAAATTTTTATTTTAGGGAGATAAAATGTTGGGACTTCTTGATAATTATCAAAATTCTGTGCAGTAATATATGAACATTGCATAACTGTTTGATAATATTTCAATTTATTCAATTAACTGGAATAAGTCCAATATAGTTTCAATTGGGCCTAATGTATGTATCAAAATTGATTAAAACTGAGTTTTGTTGGAGTTTTTACATGGCTTGAGATAATTATTCCTGTGGAAAATAAGTCATGTATTGATACAATTATTTTCAGCTATTTAACTCAGATTAATGTTAGTATAAATACACTAGAATGTAACAATATGTATTATGGGAAATAATGCATATTATTAAAGAGGGATTATTTTAAAGGACTGATAAAATATTGAGTAAATTTTTGGGTTTAAAATTAAGCTTTAGTTCAACTTAAAGATCAGGACTTTGTTTTTCTGATTTTCAAAATGTATACTTTGACTTTGTTTCTTTCAGGAACCCAAATAATTTACCTCAATATTATGACTATAACTAGAAATGTACAAATAACCTAGGGATTCAGAAGCTTCATCAAAATTAAACTTGAAAGGTCAAAAGGTGTTTTGTTTGAATTTAGTAGAATTCATTTGGTAGTTCCAACCAAATTCCATAGCAACTGCAAACTGCTTCTGGTCAGACACTTAATGTAAAAAAAAACCCACCCTATGAAAATAAACATATCTGACACTATCTTAAAAAATGTTTTTATGGAGTACTGCAAGACAAATCTGATGCTTGTTTACCCAAACAATTAACATTTTGGAGTAATCCTAAATTGAAAAGTGCAGATAGATTTTTTTTTAAGGGGGAGAATTTTATAAAAAACGAAAACTGGAAGGACAGTGCCATTCACTGTCCTGAAACCAAATAAAGGCAATCACAGTAGCAAACACTGCATTGCAGTGTTAGACTGGAACCCTCACATCACTACAATAGAGAGGGTCCAGAGATATTTTACTAGAAGAGTACTCAAATCCTCTGCTTGAAATAAAATTCCCTATACCACCGGGCTTGAAATTTTAGGTCTGGATAGCCTCGAACTACACTGTCTACATTCTGATTTATGCTTAGTTCATAAGATTATTTACCAAAACATGCTACCTGTAAAAGAGTACTTTAATTTCAACCATAATATCAAAAGGACCATCAATAGATTCAAACTCAATGTAAATTGCTCTAATCTAGACTGTAGGAAGTACAACTTCTGCAATAGAGTAGTAAATGTCTGGAAAACCCTACCTGATCCTATTGTTAGTCTTGCTAATCCCCAAACCTTTTACCTTAAACTCTCTACCGTGGACCTTTCATGCTTTTTAATAGGTCCTTAAGAGGGTGTGCATAAGTGCACCAGTGTGCCTACTGTCCCTGTCCTACTGTCCCCATTTATATGTAATCATTCCATGTATTTATGTCTATGTTATGCCTATTTATATCCTTTTATTTGTGCCATTTTTGTGCCAATGTCTATGTCTATACTGTTACTTGTTTCCTTGTACTTGCTGACAAATAAATAATAAATAAAATAAAAAATAAATTATCCGAAAAGAAGTCCCGTATTAAGTATGAATCCCCACAAATGAGGAATATAAGGCTGAATGATGTCTATAAGCACATCTTCTGGCTTCCTTACATTGTCAACCAAGATTGTCAACTACCATTAAAGCCAGTTCTTGCTATTTTCCCACTTCCAACATGCAAAAGTCAGAATCCACATTCTGAAAAATGACCAGATAAAAAGTTTAATGTTAATTTTAATAATGACTTGTTTAAAACAAGTTTTAAAAAATGACCTGCAAAATATTTTTGCATTCGTAAATTAGTTGACTTCCTGCACAGCGAGACACAAAATATGGATGGAAATTGTTCTTTCGCATACACAAAAGTGCACAGAGACACATTTACAGGAATGCTTGTTTGCAGTCACCTGATTGGCTCTGTAAACATCTGTAACCGCAAAAAACAACCCCTATATCTAAAATTGGGATCCCATAAGTGTGGGATTGTGAAAGCAGGGATCGATCCCCAGCTGAATGAATTGACTTGTATCTCCATATTTACCTTGTTTGTTGGTCTTCCTTTTTTTTCTCTTGTTAGGTTCATACATGATAGTGGATTCTTCGCACCACAGCCATGGAGAAAAGGCTCGGCTTCAGCTTCCTACCATGAAAGAGAATGATACCCACTGTATCGATTTCAGCTACCTTTTGTACAGTAAGAAAGGGACAAGCCCTGGGACTCTGAACATCTTGGTTAGGGTGAACAAAGGACCTCTGGCAAACCCCATTTGGAATGTGACCGGCTCCACTGGCAAGGATTGGCTACGGGCAGAGCTGGCTGTCAGCACCTTCTGGCCAAATGAATACCAGGTAAGCAAATAACAAAACAAAACAAAGATCGCTGAAAAGTGTTTGTATCTACTACCAGCACATACATTTCTTCACCTCCTGGCCATGCATCCTTAAGACACCATTAGAAAAGGAAGACCATACTGCAGTGCAGAAATAGTGAGAAGCTGTCGATGAATATTCCAGGTGTGTTATTTCTGTCAATTCCCCCACATCAGTGGTGGGTTCTGTGGGCCTGGCTTGATAGGTGTGGCATGGCTTGGTGGGCATGGCAGGGGAAGAATACTGTAAAATCTCCCTTCCCATCCCACACCAGGGGAAGGTTACTGCAAAATCCCCATTTCCTCCCGATCAGCTAGGACTTGGGAGACAAAGAATAGATAGGGGTGGGGACAGTATTTTTACTGCTGGTTCTCCGAACTACTCAAAATTTCTGCTACTGGTTCTCCAGAACTGTTCAGAATACCACCTCTGCCCCACATCTCTGGAAATGGGACCAGAAGGAATAATGGTATTTCCAAAGGTTTAGGATGATAGAAATATTCACTCATTGTCAGCAGCTGCTGAGAATGGCTATCAGTGTCTTTTAATAGTTGGAGATAGATTGTGGGTAGGGAACAATAGAGTAAATGATGCACTCATCTCAAGTAGGAATACGTCACATGGAAGTTCTGATGAGTAACAGAGGTATTTCGCTAAAAGTTGTTAGAAAGCATTCATCCACCAGAGCCTTCTCCTCTATATATTTTCCTGCTATTGTGGCTATTTGTTTATGCACACAACAAAGCAAATGCTAAGAGAAAATGAAATCTTTCCCGTTTCTCTCCATCAAAAGAAATGTAGGTCAGATGCATTTGTTTACACTAGCTTTTCATTACTGTAAAATGAACCTGCTCTAAGTGCCACCTAATGGAGTGCCATTGGAAAGCCATATAATCTTGTATAGTTTCGTGGAGGGAGAAAAGCTCCGTCACCCTCTTTTCTTGCATTGTGAACACCGTGTGCTTTTTTTATTTTTTTGGCTGTTCTTTTGTAAGCGCTTCCTTTCAAGACATGAGGTCAACACAGCTGCTTAAAAATACCAATTCCCTTCCCCCTGTGCAAATGCTGGTTTTAATGCTGTGTTTCACTACAGAATGCAGCGTGAATGCCTCCTTTGTTCAGCTGCAATTCTCTCCGACAATTCTTCAGTTGACTAACGCTGCTGGTTGCATGTTAGCCTATTGAGAGTTTAGCAAACACTCGTATAATGCCACATGTGTTTAAGGCAGGATTGACAGCTATGGATTTGCTTTTAAGGGCTTCAGTTGAGAAGTGAAACAAAGGCATATTTACGCCCAGCATAAATTTAATATTATAGGGAAGTAGAACCGACCGTAAATAAAGAA
Organism: Calamaria suluensis; assembly: GCA_032468135.1. Lineage (NCBI taxonomy): Eukaryota > Metazoa > Chordata > Lepidosauria > Squamata > Calamariidae > Calamaria > Calamaria suluensis. The sequence goes on from JANHFP010006972.1 coordinate 26,871, forward strand.
GGCAAGCTGGACTTTCTATGTATACATGTTTATGTATTGTTAGAAGAAAATATCCATGTGGATTCTGCTCCAAGTGGGGAAACAGTCACTGAAAACATTGAGACTGCTTAGAAAGATGGTTTAATGGTGGTCAGGAATCACATGGCTTGAGTTCTTGATAAGAAAAGGGCTCACATGCTTCAAGGTGAAGAGCCAAAAGGCCAAGAGAGAGAGAGAGATATGCTTGAATTTCTGACTTTATACCCTCTGTTGCACCACATCTTAGTGTTTCCTGTTCCTGTATAAAAGATGTATCCTGATTGGTTCTGAGACTCCAAGGGGGTGGGGGTCTTGGCTAACTCTGTAGGCTGTCTATCAAGCTTGATTTGAGCTGTGTCATGAGTTTCTGTGTCAAGTGCTTAATTTCTGTTGCTAGATGGGCCGTATTGTGTTGCATATGGGATGCTGAGGGCTTAATGGCCCAATTGTCAAAGGTGGGGGCTATTCAGAGTGAGTCTATTTCCTGCCTAAAACATGTTTTTTTATCCAGGGAAATATAATATTCTGCCTTTTTAATTTTTTAAAAAATACTTTATTCTTCTAGGAGAGAGGGGTGAATGCTAACTTCCTACAGTATATCATACTTTTCGGGGTATAAGATGCACTCATCTTAAAAAACGGGACATGCAGAGGATTTGGGAGGCCTGCAGAGTGCTTCTGGGGACAGGGGAGGGCAAAAGCCAGAAGTGCAGAGGCCAAAAACTTTTTTTCTTGTTTTCCAAAAAAAGTGGTAAGTTAGAGCAACATCTTTGCTAATCAGCTATTTTAGTGCAATTTTATATATGTAGGAAGTGAGAAATCGAATATCACCCAGGTTACACTGTCACTTCCCCCCTTCCCCATTTGTACCATCAAATTATTAACTTGAATAGTGAAATGTTAACTTAACCACTGATAGTTGTCTGCCAGGAAAAAAAAAGGCATTTTTTCCCCCTGAAAAACAAGAGCCATCAAATTGACACATATGTGAATTTCTTGTTATCATCTGTCAGAGCTTGCTTTTATCAGCATCGCTGAATACAGATATGAATCCTGGTGGGAAATAATGAAATAACTTCTAGGAATTTAGGGTCCTACATGAATGTAGTGGAGCTTGGGGTGGCAAAATGTCTTGGCAAAAACTTCAATTGTAAAACGGCAGCCGGTGTTTTATAGAGGAAAGAAAAAAAAGTAGCCTTTGTTGTTAACATAGTGGATTCTGGGTGGTCTGATAAGATTAAGTATTTTGTTCAATGGAGAAAATGTTTCATGTGATGAGAGCTATATAGGCTTCTTTCTGGTGCAGAGCCAATCTGTTTATTGATACTTGGGACCAGTGGTAGGTTTCAATTTTTTTTTACTGCTGGTTCTGTGGGTCTGGCTTGGTGGGCATGGCAGGGAAAGAATGCTGCAAAATTTCAATTCCCTCCCCACTCCAGGGGAAGATTACTGCAAAATCTCCATTTCCTCCCGATCAGCTGGGACTCGGGAGGCAGAGAATAGATACGGATGGAGCCAGTCAGAATTTTTACTACTGGTTCTCCGAACTACTCAAAATGTCCGCTACCGGTTCTCCAGAACCGGTCAGAACCTGCTGAATTTCACCCCTGGAAATAGGTCAATATAAATATACGATAAATAAGTAAATAAATTTACTTTGGAGGGTTACCTTCTTTTCTGTAACAAAAAATAGCCACAAATAGAGCTCCATTTATGATGGCAAGTTGTATCTGCTCTGCTGTGGGTCTTCCTTCTGTTTAGAATGTGGTGGAAACATTCTTTTGAAACAGCTTTTTATTGTTTGACATGGCAGCCACTTCAATGGAAAAAAAAGGCATCTGGTGTATTTCCATTTGAGGGGAGGGAGTTCCAGAAGAGATGCTCTGTATTGTGCCAAGTGCCTTGTTGAAACAAAGCGCATTGCTCCTCTGCATTAAAAAGTGCAGTACATTGCCTCTGCAGCCCTTAGCATCTTGTCAAACAATGTCCCTCTTGCTCTGCTAATGCCTCTGCTCTGGTAATAAATGACACAGAAGAATTTCTGTCCAGTTTGGTGTCCAGTTTAGGAAATCTTGCACATGGCATCTCTAGATAGACAATATTGCAACAAATTGGATTGAGTAGTAGGAAATATGAGATGAAGAAGGACAATCTAGTCAGCCAGGACACTTTCCAGAGATAGATGATAGACAGAAACATGAATTAGTAATACGAAGTCTACACATTAAAACAAGGAAATTAAATAGAATATGTATAGCAGCAAGCTTTGGACTGGAAAACATATGATCACAATACAGCATAAGGAATTAATTCAACTCGCTTAAGTGATGCAAAAAAAATAATCTGGGGAGCTATGATCTGAAATTGGAAACATCATGAAGACTAAGCAGAAAAGATACCTCTCCTAAATTTCAAAACAGGAAAGAGCAAAGTGTTTTCAGAACAGGCCATTTCGATAGCCCAGGAAAGATGAAATATTTGAGCAATAAGGACATAGGAGAATGGATCAGATGCATGCAAAGCAAAGGAAAAACTTTTATCCACTTCCAAGTTATCAGTACAAATTAAAAATGGTGGAAAAAAGGAAATCTGACAGGTTTAGTAGTATTCTGATCTAAACAGCCAAAGGAATAGAGATAAGAGTATTGCAATGGGAGAATGTGGCTGACTGAGGATAAGATTATAGTTGTTGGTGATAAATACTTTGGGTGAGGAAAGCCCACCCTCTTCCAAATCTTTCTACATATTCATACGTACGTACGTACGTAGGTACGTACGTACATACATACATACATACATACATACATAAATACATACATACATACATAAATACATTGCACTGTTCCTTGCACTCTGAAACAAAAGCTGCCAAACAATTCACCATTTTTAGCTATAACTTTTCTGTAAATAGAGACAAATCTTTTTTTTTTCTATGAGACATCCAATCTACTTGTGTTCATACTTGTGGTGGCAGACAAAAGCTTGTTTTAAGCTTCTTCAAATATAACCTCAAGTACCATCAGGCAATACATAACTGCAACCTGCTGTTGGCTTTACATAGTCTTCCATGGAAATAAGCATTACTTGGGGAACACAGAAATAGACTCAAAGCATATGTTTATGTAATTATCTGGACTCCTAAGAATTCCAAAATCTCCAGGATCCCTACTTGGATTTATAGTTTTTCTTCTTCGGAAAAGCTGATAATGCCAGGTGATAAATAGGATTCTCTAAAGCAGTTTGTGATAATGCCTTTTTTTTTTGGTTTGAAGTGTGGTTGTGGGAGGCTTAGCTGTCCATGAATCATAGCAGTTCTTTTAGCTCTGAGTCAGCTTTCTGACCCTTTAGAAAACACAGACAGATTGTATTAAACAACACATAGAATGTCTGGAGCGTTGCTCTGCTTTTCAATTTTGTTTATACTAAAGGTACAGTGCTGCAGGAAGGGATTAGGTTTCCTTTGCTCCACCTGAAGAACTTCCAAATCAGTTCAGGTCATATCATATCAGTATGTTAAATAAAATCAGGAACAGCATGATAATATAGGAGACAACCCATGCCTGGTTGGGTCATCATTTCAGAGATATTTCCTTATCTAAATCCGAGAAACAGAATGACCCAAAAGCAGTGGGAGCAGGTGCAACTTCACCATTGAGTTTCCTTGAGAGAATCTGATAGGGTGCGTCGGAAATCTCCTTTCCTTTCCCTAATCCTTCCATCAGGTAAGTGGCTGCTGCTGGGTTAAGGCAGGGAGCAAGGGATTGTGAGATTGACTGGGGAACTGTCATGGAATGTGAAAGTGAAGATTTCATAATCACTTCAGTAGCCTAGCTGCACAGCAGCAGCCAATAGTACTAAAGCAGCCATGATTTCCTTCAGAGTCCTGGGGCTCAGATTTTGGATCCTTTCTGTAGGATCCTATTTGAGGTACCTTGGTTGAAAAAGATGTTGCCCTTAGCAACATCAGTGTGTATTGCCCAGCAATACAGTGTGTATTGCCCAGTTAAAGGTCATGGCAGTGAAAGGTTTAGTATATATAAATAATTATCAATATTAACATATACAATTTTAAGTAAAAAGCAAAGGACATAACACATGACTGAACATCATAGTTTTCTTAGTGTAAAATGGCTAGAACTGGACCTATATAGAAGCAACATGTGCAAGTAGCAATAGCACTTAGACTTATATACCAGTTCACAATACTTTACAGCCCTCTCTAAGAGGTTTTACAGAGTCAGTATATTGCTCCCAACAATCTGGATCCACTTTTTACTCAGGTTGGAAGGATGGATGGCTGAGTCAATTTTGAGCCTGGTGAGATTCGATCTGCCAAATTGCAGGCAGCCGACAGGCAGCAGAAGTAACCTGCAGTACCTCATTCTAACCACTGTCCCACTGTGGCTCATTCACTTTAAGTAAAGTTAAGAAGTGTCTAACTGTAAAGTGTAAAAGCATAAAGTGTAAAGTTGAACACAATGTGATGTCGTGGTTAAAGCATAAGGCTAGAAACCAGGAGAATGGAAGTTCTAGTCCTGCTTTTGACATGAAGCCAGCTGGCTGACTTTGGATCAGTCATTTTTTTTCAGCTATAGGAAGGAGGCAATGGTAAACCACTTCTGAATCTTGCAAAACAACGACAATGACAACCACCTGCAAGGACTTACCCTCACAGTTACCTTGAGTGAACAATGATTCAAAGGCACACACATATACTATATACACAATGGTATAAAAACCTACTTAACAGAGCTGAAAAAAGGAAGAAAGGAATGCATTCGGAGACCATACAGAATGATACTTAACAATCCTTCCAGATAAAAATCCACTCATGTTGATTCCATGATTTCTACATTTCAACAATACAGTTTCAAGGATAGTAATGCTTGTTCGGTAATATTATTGAAGATTATATTATAGTGTTCTAAGATTATATTATTATAAATAAAACTAATACAACTGAATGAAGAGAGAAATGTTCTTCTTCGTGCGGTTATCTTTTCTTAAAGACCTAAAAGATAGGAATGGGGCAAATCTATTGCAGGTAGCTAATAAATACCAATCAGATGGTTTATGTGCCATATTTGCTCAAAAGAAAGTTGACTCCACATTTAAGATGACACCACAAAAGAAGGTAGAAAGAAAGCATAGTCTAAAGTCCCAAATCTTGTTAAGAAACAGATACATTTATCCCCACTCCTCCCTTTCCTATGCCTTAAATAAATGGAGAGTCTACATTTTTAAAAGTAGCATAGTCTGGAAAGAAATGAAATTCATATTAATTGGATAAAAAGCTGATGATTAAATCAGCTGCCAATAAATAAGATGTATGATATAAATGATTAATTATCCTCATTGGTATATTCCCAGAAACACCAAATGTATAGAAGTATAATATAAATGCATGCTCCTATGCAGATTCCCCTTCCATCCTTCCAATTGGAAAAAAAATGAAGAAAAACAAATCAAGATAAACATGGGAGAAAATAAGAGAGGAGGAGGAGAGGGAAAGGGAGAAGGTGAAGGAGAAAATATTTTACTTATTTTATTTATTTATTTATTTTATTTGTCAACAAGAACAAGGAACAGTATATACATAGACATTGGTACAACAATTGGCACAATTAAGGATATCAATAGGCAAAACATAGCCATAAACACATGGAATGATTACAAATAGATGGGGCAGTAGAACATGGATGGTAGGCACGCTGGTGCCCTTATGCACGCCCCCTTAGGGACCTCTTAAGAAATGTGTAAGGTCCACGGTAGACAGTTTAAGGTAAAAAGTATGGGGATTAGTGAGACTAACAACAGGATCAGGTAGGGTGTTCCAGACATTTACTACTCTATTGCAGAAATCATACTTCCTACAATCAAGATTAGACAACTTACATTGAGTTTGAATCTATTGATAGCCCTTGTGATGTTGTGGTTGAAATTAAAGTACTCGTTTATAGGTAAGATGATTTGCTAAATAATCTTATGAACTAAGCATAGGTCGGAACATAGATAGAGTAGTCCAGGTCTAAAATTTTAATCCTGGTGGTGTATGGAATTTTATTTCGAGCAGAAAATTGGAGTACTCTTCTAGTATAATATCTCTGGGCCCTCTCTAATGTACTGATGTCTGAAAAACAGTGAGGGTTCCAGGCAGGTGAACAGTATTCTAGTATAGGTCTGGCAAAGGTTTTATGTGCCCTAGTTTGAAGCATAGGGTTACCAGAGAGAAAACTTCATAAAATAAGATTGACAACTCTTAGTGCCTTTTTTGCAATGATGTTACAGTGAGCTCTACTTCATTGCCAAAGTGTGATTGGACATACAAGGAATTTGTCTCCGGTGCATAAGCTCTCAGTGTGTATACAAACAACAAAGTAATGTAATCATAAGATATCAATAGGACAAAGTAATAGTAAAAATGAGAAAGATAATAGAAAATTAACTCTACAATATGTAAATAACCTTAGGTATAAGGCATTACTGTGGTAATTAGGTATTTAGTAGAGTGATGGCACCAGGGAAAAAATGTCCCTATGTCTAGTTATTTGGGCATACAATGCCCTATAGCAGCATCCTGAGGGAAAGAGTTGAAGCAGTTTTATATCCAAGATGTGAAGGGACAATGGAAAGGAAGAAAGTGAAGGATGAAATGGGATGACGCCAGAGGAAGAATGTGAAGGATGGAAAGGTGCTTTTACCCTGTTTTCCCAAAAACAAGACATCCCCTGATAATAGGCCCAATCTTGCTTTTGAGAGCATGGCAGTAAGTAAGACCAAGCTCTTATTTCAGGGTTCAAAAAAAATAAATAAGGCAGGGTCTTATTTTTTGGGAAACATAGTAGTTCTTAAAAAGGGAGATGTCTATTATTGAGAAAAAAAATTCCTCTCCAATGGTGGTTAATTTTCAAATGTATCCACGTTCTTCAGCAGGAACGGTTGGTGTTATTTAGCACTCTCTGTTCATTGCTTTGTTTTCAGCAATTTATATTTTCATCAAAGATAAGGATCCATTCAATGAAGGGGCAGCGGAATCAGTCTGACAGATAAATATGGCAATTTAATATGTAAGTGGATGGCCTGAATTATTCTTTATCCCAAGCCATTCAAGATGTGGCAGATTCCCAGCGTTTCTTGGCAATACTCTGAAAAAAAGGCTACGTAAGACAAATAACACACTTGAAAACCTATTTCAAAGGAAGCGGTATTTACTTCTGCTTTTGCTGGTGTCCCTTTTTTTTTTTTTTTTTAAAGCAGTTGCAACATTCAGTATTCCAGTGATGAAAAATGCAGGTTATTTATACAGATTTCCTTCTGGAAACAAAAATGTTGGCCTTGTAATGGGATAAAAAAACCAAGGAAATGAAATGAAAGAAAAATGATGGGACACACAGCTGGAGACTTGCTCTTTGTAGTTTACAAAAGTATCATTTCTAGTAAAACAGCAGGACACATGAAAGGGAGTAATTATCTAAATTGATAAGCAGAAGTATTTGTTTTGTAGTTGAGGGTGACTGAAGGAAGAAGAACCATCAGCCTAGATGCTAGGATAATTCTGGCTGTTCTCTTCTTTTTATTCTTTTTGGACAATGCAGATTTATTTTGTGTCAGAACAGGTTCAAGAACAAAGCTTAGATGCTAAAAACTGACTTCCATTAACTGAGCCAATTATAAGTTTATCTTCTTTTTTTAAAGTACCTCTACGCAATACAGTAGTTGTTTGCATTAAAGTTGAAATGATTAAGTGAGCCTTGAATTCTTTGGATGAGATATGCCTTTAAGAAACAGAGGGATATTTTATTCAGTCTATCGCCAATGAGAGAACCTTTGTTCTAGCCACTTTTAGGAATGCTCAGCAGAATGACTGCTAGATAAAAACAATCTGCACAAATGACCTGTGGTAAGGCAATATTGACTTTCTCAGATGATGGAGGGGATGCAATCTGCTTAAAAAGGATTGTTCATGACCAGCGGTGGAATTCAGCTGGTTCACACCACCTCATGTGAACAGGTTGTTAAATTAACCCACCCACCCCGCTATCAAAGTGGATCCTGAGCGCTGTGCTGCAGTGGAGAAATAGGGAATGGAGCGGCCAGCATAAGGGGAGGAGGAGGCCACTTTCCTTCCTTCTTCTCCCTGCTCGTCCTCCTTCCCTCCTGCTGGCTGCTCCATTTCCTATTTCTCCATTTCAGAGTGGCAAAGCACCAAGGATCCATTTTGACAGCAACCAGTCAAACAACCAGTTCACCCAGGGTCAGGTTGGCCATTGTGAACCGGTTGTTAAATTATTGGATTTTCCTACATTGTCATGACGTCAATCATTGGATCGGGTTCTGCTGTGTTGAACCAATTAGGACCGGGCATGCAAATTTCTTAAGCTCCTCCCCTTCAGAAGATCCCCGCTTTTTTGCTCGG
>JANHFP010006972.1:57098-71162 GCA_032468135.1 Calamaria suluensis
GGGTTTCCTGCCTGGGCAGGGGGTTGGACTAGAAGACCTCCAAGGTCCCTTCCAACTCTGTTATTCTATTCTATTATTTGAAAACAGAGACTTATATAGGCATATGTATATGCTTCTCACAAGGGCATTCAGATAGAGAGGCTTTAGTGGAGAAAAGTTTATGCAGCAGGAAATATTACAGAATGGCAGGGGTTGGACTAGAAGACCTCCAAGGTCCCTTCCAACTCTGTTTTCTATTCTGTTCTATTACCTGTAATTGCGTTAGTCTGAAGGGTGACATTTTGCGCCTTATGGGCTGTTCTGGAAGGGGGGGAATGGCTCTCTGTTGAACAGGCAGAATTGCGACCGTTTTCCTAGTGATGTTGTTCTCCAGTCCATGTTTCTTCTTCTTCTTCTTCTTTTTAGAGCAGACAAGATTACTTTTGAAAACGCAGCGCCTCGTGAACTCAATAACATTCCCAACCATCGAGAGCTAATTAAGCCCGAGACTCAGAACAATCAGCGGAACAGAGAAGTCTGCAAAACGGAAGAGAAGAAATGCTTAGAAGCAGAAAAATACGGATTTCAGAAAGTCGGGCACGATAGACCTTTAACAAAAATCAACAGCGTAAAACTGAATTCCTACGGGCCAGAGTACGGAACTTTGCCTGCCAGCATGCACTACAGGCCCGTTCATTTAAACGGGTCAGAGAAAGCGGTAAACCTCATCCTGGGAGACTCCAGCGATGGGATCCATCACAACGCCATGCATTCACATATAGAGTCCGAACGTGTCATCCAAAGAACTAATTCCATGTTACAGTTGGAGCAGTGGATTAAAATACAGAGGGGGAAAGGACAAGATGAAGAAACAAGAGGGTGAGTCATTCCAGAATTCATGAATATCTGAAGTCTTAATGTACGCGGTGATTCATTTTTCTTCTTCTGCGGAATATTAATTGGATTTGGAAAGGTTCTTGAAACGTGTTACACAATATTTCAAACAGGGGTGAGATATGCTAGCTGAAACTATAGAGAAATTATTTATAATTCCCCTTGTTCCAAATATCTGTGTCTAACAGAAATTATTATTCATGAATAAAGGGTTATCTTAGCTAGAAATATCACTCCTTATTTATTTTTTGTTCAGCCCAGCTTCCTAGATTTTCTTTTTTTTAAAAAAAGAAAAAGATTAGACAGAATTGATAACTTGGCTCCCTAATTAAAGTTTTTAATTCTATTTTTCTAGCAGTTGCTAAGTCACTAAGTCCTGGGTGAAAAATTTCCCACTGTTACTGATGGTGATGGATTTAAATTAGAATGTTCTTCAAAAAAACCATGCACTGTCGTTTATTATTTATTTGTAACACATTTCACATATAAGACTGGGCAGCTAACAGTTAAAACAAAATAAAAAGTAAAAATACAACCAATAATTAAAAACATAAATGACACAACACAGCAACAAACAGCAGCTGAGAACAATCACAGCATTTTGCAATCAAAATAAACATTGATGTGGACTCTCCCACTATCAGGGCACCAGTCTTAATGGCAAATATGTGTTTTTAAGAGCTTTGAATGTTACCACCTACTCTTTGAATTGGTTTATGTTAACTATATAGTTTTGTTACAGTCAACTAAAGGTGCAATTATTTGTCTAAACCATAAATAGAATTTCTTCAACTTTGCTAACACCAACATACCTTTGAAGTCTATTTGGAACATGAGTCTAATGCAGCAGAATATTTCTGAATTATTATTGGTATTTATACACAGTGCAAGGCATTTTAATGTGAAACACTAGCAGCTTTAATAACCATTACTGGCTGAGAGATATTTAAACAGAATGTTATGGAATTAGCATTTTTCCTGTGCCCTTGGCTTTTTTGCATTTACAGAAAGAAATACATGAATATATGAGGTTTCAAATAGTAGTACATGGGAAATTCAGATCTTGCAGGAAGGTAGAAATAGTAGTTGAGGGTTTTACTCACTGGGAAACGAAACTTTTTCAGGCGTTGAATCTTCAGGAAATTTTCAACTTGCCTTGCAAAGCACAAGAGGATCCCCCCCAATCCTGATACTAACAAGAAAACCTGTTGACCAAAGTCAACTCAGAAGGAAGATTGAATATTGAGTATAGTCAAGAATCCCAAAGGTGCTTTTTGAAAAGGCAGCTGGACTTCCTTTGTTTTTCCTTGAAGACGTTTCGCTTCTCATCCAAGAAGCTTCTTCAATTCTCGGAAGCTTCTTCAGAACGGAAGAAGCTTTTTAAACGGGAAGCAAAACGCCTTCAAAGAAAAAACAAAGGAAGTCCAGTTGCCTCTTGAAAAAGCACCTTTGGGACAACCACGACCTGGACGACTGAGAATCTCCATATATCACGGGTGTGAAGCTCGCAGCGTCATGTTGCCGTCACATGACGTTTCACGACATTTTCCCATTTGCGGAGCTGGGGTGGGCGTGGCCTGCACGTGACGCATCCAGCCCGCGGGCTGCCAGTTTGACACTCCTGCCATAGACATACAGTCAAGCCTGTTCCTTGGATTTCAAGAAGCCAACTTTAATAAAGTCAGAGCAGGAGTTTTAATAAACATAGAGCAGTGGTTCTTAACCTGGGTTCGATTGAACCCTAGGGGTTCGGTGAGTCAGTCTCAGGGGTTTGAGCAAAAAAAGAAAGTGGTCGGACAAATATGTACAACATAATAAAACATATAATAAAAAAGGGGGTTCGGTGAATGTGCTTATGAAACTGGTGGGGTTCAGTACCTCCAACAAGGTTAAGAACCACTGACTTAGAGCAAGGATTCCTTAATATTTGTAAACAGACGAGTTAATCTATGGTAAGATGGGTGGTAGGTAGGTAGGTAGGTAGAAGGAAGGAAGGAAAGAGAGAGAGAAAGAAAGAACGAAAGAAAGAAAGAAAGAAAGAAAGAAAGAAAGAAAGAAAGAAAGAAAGAAAGAAAGAAAGAAAGAGTTCATGGCAGGAGACCAAAGAAATAGAGAATTTCCTTCTTGTATGGTTATCTTTACCCAACTCCTAACCCCTCTCAATGTCTGGTTCCTGTATTATAATTAATGTGATTAGAAATTTTCTGATTATAGCAAGCCAGGCTACATTACATTATTATGTAATGAACATGTCAAGGAGAAATTGATGTTTGGATCAAATGCCGTTGTTTTAAATTTAGGCAGACATAGGGAATGGGAACCTCTGTCATTTGGTCCCATCCTCTAATGGTGTTATCAGATTCATTGCATTAGCTGTTCTCCCAATCAATTTCAGCCCACTGTAGAAATGTTAAACTGGCAAAAGCTATTAACAACCCATTATTAATTGGCAGAAAGCCAATCCTTTTGATCAGGGAGAGAGCATCTTGTTAGCTAACTATGGATGAAATTATTAGCACGGGCCATATAGTTAGAAACAATGGCTTTGTTTAAAGTAGATTTGTCAAAACCAGCAGGATTTATGCCTGCTTTCTCTCTTAGAAAATACGAAAAGTAGTGCTCCCCCCTTGGCATGCCCACACATGCTATTTAAAAACAATATCATATTAATTTCAGGAAAGTCAATAAAATCTAGAGTTGAAAATGGAATGGGGAGATCAGCCATTGCTCACAGAGAGGTAACAAATCTCTTTCTCATAAAAAATCTCTAAGTGATTATCCTGCCTTTCCATAATTTCGAGGCAGTTTGCAGAAATCAAGATGTTTTTTAATACATTTTTTAAAAGAAAGTTGTATTTTGCTTGGGGGGAGCAGGGAAGCTGATTGTGAGGACTTACAGTAGAAGCCAAAATTGTGGAAACCTTTTGGGGGAAAAGTGTATTTTCTAAAACTAGCTAACAACACCACTTTTTTCGGGAGCAGTGTCAGAAAAACGGGGTGCGCAGAGTGTTTGGAAGGCCTGCAGAATGCTCCTGGGGACCGGACAGGGCAAACCCCCCCCCCCTTTTTTTTTTCTTACTTACCTCTTCAAAGTCTTGGTGTGTCTTACACACCGGTGCGTCTTATAGTCTGAAAAATACAATATATATCAATGGAAAGATCACTTCATCAAGAATGTATTGCAATAACTTTTGAGAAGGATTTGCTGTCAGAATAGCAGTTAACGGGATAAAGAAGAAAAGTGAAACACGTAGAAAAAAGCGAGACATGCAAAAATGATCACAACAGTTAATCCTTAGTTGGGTAACCTTTAGCATGAATGATGGCCTTACAACAGGGGTCACCAACCTTTTGGACCTCAGGGACCACTAAATTCATAATTTTAAATCCCGTGGACCACTAACATGATCTGCCTCATTAGGCAGCTGGGTGGGCATGGCTAGGCAGTCATGTGACTGGTGGGAGTGGCCAACTTGATGTCACTCACATTGAGGGACATCTCACCAATCTCTATTCACTCCTCCCCTCCCAGCCACTCCTCGCCTGCTTGCCCGGGGTCCTTAGGGCCCCAACAGGAAGTAGTTGCTGGAGCTAAGCAGCCAAAGTTTGAGGACCCCTGATTTAGTGTAATATTAAAAATGCAAATACTTTTTCTGCAGACCACCAAAATTTTCTAAGGGACCACCAGTGGTCCACGGACCACCAGTTGGTGACCACTGTAAGCAGGATACTCTATACATTCTGGACAAATAACTGTCCAATTTCTTCTTTAAAACCTCCAGTAATGGAGGAACCACAACTTCTGAATGCCAGCTATTCCATTGGTTAATTGTTCTCAACTTCTCACTGTTTGGAATTTTCTCTTTAGTTCCATGCTGTTTCTCTCCTTGATTAGTTTCCATCCATTTCTTCTTCTCCTGTCTTCTGCTGCATCTGGTGGTAGAGATAGCCGTGTTCTCTCAATAAATTTATTGATATGGCATATAATGTATTTTGATAAGACTGCAATTAATTAAAATAATTGTAAGGAAGATTCATTTCAAGAAATGAAGCACTACTTAGTTTACTTTTTAAAAAATCAAATAAGATAATTGTGCATCAACCTGCCCCCAAATGTATTCACCATATAAATAAATAAACAAGCTAAATATAATGAATTACTACCAATAGGCAGCACATTATCAGTTTCAACATTATTGGGGATTCTTAGGCAATAGCCAGGTGTTGCACTGTGGGTTCAAATCCTCTACCAGAAATTATATTTACAGATACTTTTTACTTGAATGACAATGTACAGCACATTAATTTTTAAGAGATATCTGGGCCCTGGTGCTCGGCAGTTGAAGGAAGGGATATATAGAGGCCATCAGAATGGTATATATACAGTCCATTAAGTTTTCAGAACCAGGTGTTACATTAGGATAGATCTAAGTTGAAGGTGATAAACTTTTAATGTGGTGTGATAAAGTTTAGATTTAAGAATTTCTTAGTAGAAGAAAAGAAGGAGGAAGAGAAAGTTTTGCCCATTCTTCTTTCTTCTACTTAAAAAACTCTATAAGAAGACCAGGGCATTTGCCAAAATAGCATGGGAAATGGTACTACAGTAAAAATTGTCCATTCTTCCCACAAAATTCCTAAGGATGTGCACCCTCACTTTTTCATGAAAATTCTTAGTCCATGCTTGTCAAAGACATACAAGGACTATTCATAGTAGACGGTAATTCCAAGCTGATGCCCATAGTATAATAGCAATGCCTTCATTATTTTTTGTGTGACATTTTTATCACATGCTTAGCAAAGAATAAAAATAGCTGCAGGCAAATTCAGTTTTTACGTTCACTGTCACTCTAGAAGGCCTGTCTCCTAGACAATTTTTTTTTGGGGGGGGGGGGAGCTGAAACATTGTTGTCTCTTTTATCTGGAAACTCTTAACTCTTTTTAAAATGGTAAATTCTGTGTTACAGCCACTGGAAAGTGAGCCTTGACAAGTATTAATTAAGAACTTAATATTTGAATAAATAAAAAAGCAGTGAACAGGATTAAATCTGTTCATGAAATATAGCAGAACATTTGGCTTTAATGAGAAAATACACTCCTCACTCCTGACCGATGGGAATTCCAATGCAGTGCGCGTTGTAAACATTTCTTCTTTCTCCTTGACAGGTAATATTTGAGGCTGAAGTCTCAGATGGAAGAAATGGCTACATTGCCATTGATGACATCCAGGTACTGAGCTACCCTTGTGGTAAGTAATGATTAAGAGGCACACTTTTTGCTGTCTTTTCTAAGAGAGGCTCAATATTGTCAGACGGGTGTTTTCATTACTCAGCCATTGGTGTCTTGCTGCTCCCACTGTTTTTCTATCTTTTTTTCTTTTCTAACATGTTAGAAAAAGAAAAGGAGAATGTCAAAGTCATAAATGTTATTTTGTTATCACATAATTATTTCAATTCAGTGATTCTTTCTCACTCGACTGTAATTAAAGTGAAATAAAGGGTATCTAATAGTTTTATTGTGAGCTGGATTTTTTTAAAATTCATTTTACTCCTAATAATAAAAGCAGGTAATAACAAATTGATAAATCCTATTTTAAAAATGTACTGTGACATTTCTCAAAAATGCCTCCTATTTTCAGATATAGGCAGCTTTTTGTCTACTGACAGGTCTTGCAGTTGTTTTTTTTTGGGGCCATTTCCATGACAAAGGATAGAGATCATGGGTCTCCAAGTGCAATTGGAATGATCTTGAAGGACGGAAGGAAGAGTTTCTATCAAGGCAATGGTCAGATAAGGCTTGAGTCCAATCCAATAAACTAATTTAAGTAATCATCTCAGACAAACCTCTGCCTAGTTCCCACAAAGATAAAATGTATGTGTAGAAGGGGGGAGAGGAAGTACTCAGATTCTATTCTATAGCTGTTATAGTGAAAATAGTCCTGAGCTATATAGCACTGGGCTTTTTAGGTTTCATATGTCCTGTTGGGCTAACAGGTTGCATGTACTAGCAGAGCCAAAGCAAGTAATATTAGCTCTTCCCCAATAGAACCAATGATTGATTGATTTGTTTGTTTGTTTATAAAATGTATTGGCAGCTCATGTTATGTAAGGTAAGTCTGGGCAGCTCACAGTCATAAATATATACATATCTACATTAGCAATAACAGTAGCATTTAGACATATACTGTATACTTTACAGCCCTCTCTAAGTGGTTTACAAAGTCAGCATAGTGCCCCCAACAATCTTGGTCCTCATTTTATCGTACCAACCTCAGAAGGATGAAAGGCTGCATCAATCTTAAGTCAGTCAGGATCAAACCCTTGGCAGGCAGCAGGATTAGCCTGCAATGCTGCATTCTAACCACTTCATTCCACCATGGCTCTTCACTTTAAAACATTAATAAATTAAAACCAAAAATTAAAATCTAAGAACACATGGGAGGGTGGGGGAGGTGGGACATGATGTTACTCAATCAACCACCTCCACTGTGCTGATCCGCATGAGTCAAATATCTGAGTAATGAGAAGGTGTTAATAATGCTAAGTCTTTGATTTATCCATCAAAATTAGCAAGGTATTAATGCAGTTAAAACTCTGGAGAAATGTCCTTCTAGGACCTGACATCCTTTGGATGTTTGTACATTTTAATAGTTTGAAGTTTCTGAGATGCCTCACAGACAGACTTGAAGAAAATTCATTATAATCAGTGCTTGCTCTGGAAGAGTGTAACAACAAGTGAACCTGAGTTTGTCAAAACTAAACTAAACATAATGTCAACATTTCTTATCCATAATCCTTAGTAATTTAGGATATGAAATCTCAAACCTACAGTCTAGAGATTGTAATATAAAAATGCACACCTCCCTCCCCAAAACTTGGAAGAAAATAATGACAAACTGCACCTGCATTTTTTCAAGCAAACAAACAAACAAACAAAACAAAATCAAAATCAAAATCAATAACAAAACATCTAGTTATAAGAAGCTAGGCTCTACCTGAGAAAGTCTTTACCTTAATGCAGTATATTTCAACCTCAGTATCTATAGATATGTGGTCTGGCTGTGGAATTCTGGGAGTTGAAGTACACCTTAAAATTGAGGTTGAAGTTAAGAAACACTGAAATGGAGAAACACTGCCTTAATACATAATACACCCATACCTTAGCTGCTGTCAGTGCCTTTTTCAACCCATTTTTTTCCATACACAGAGTTTTGTCATAGAGCTTTCCCTGAGGCAATGCAGAACGTATAAAAAGGTTTGTCACTGGTTCAAACAATGCTATGTCTGCAATGCAGATGATATTTACTGACAGGGACTCCACATTCTCCTCCCCCCCCCAACCTACCATAACGTATAGCTAATTAAATCTGACCCTTTGTGTTATTAATGCAGCATGTCTTCACATTTCATATTATTGAAATTCACATTCAGATTTGCAATGTCTTTACATCCTATTTGCACTGTTCTTCCTACTGAGCTAAAATGAATTGAGAAAAGACTCCATGCTGTGTATTGGGGGTGGGGGCATTAAAAATGTGACTGAGGGTACCTTTGGCAACCTACATCTGTCTACTTCTGTCTATCTTTGGGGTACCCTTTGGTAACTTTCTGCTTTTCCCATCTCTGCAGATAAATCTCCTCATTTCTTGAGGCTGGGGGATGTAGAGGTCAATGCGGGTCAGAATGCAACATTTCAGTGCATTGCTACAGGAAGGGATGCAGTGAAGAACAAGTTATGGCTGCAGGTAAGGCTCATCCTGACCCATTAAATGGTCAGACCCTTCTGATAAAAACAAAGAGTCCAGTTCCTCAAAGATTGTATATGACAGACATCTGACAGGAAATCATTGTTATTTATTATTTATACCTGTTTCAATTTTGTTAGGATCAGCTTGCCGCAAGGACTGTGTAAATGCCACCTTCCTCTATCCGACTTGCATATACGGAATTTTGTTTCCATTCTGAAAGGAAGGGGGGAAAAAACTCTCTACTCCGTATCCACTTTTTCTGTGGGATTCATTCTTTTAAGTTGCAGGCTGGTAAATTCTGTGTGGATTAGTGCATCGTTGATGGACTGGCCTTCATAAAATCAAGCTGATAACATATTGTCACAAAGCTAGTCCAACATATTTTTTCTGCCTGAGGAACAGATCGTGGTGTACCTTCTCCCATTCTTCAAAATGGGGTGATTGACGGTTCAGTGTGATTGACAACCAGAACTGGCAGTGGGACAGCATTCTCTAGTTAGTACATCTGAAAGCAATAATCTACTTCTGGGAACAATGAGCAAAGCATTTGACAGGAGCTGCCATTTCTGATTATAATTACTTATTATTACTATTAATAGGGATATATGCCATCTTTATTTTATACATTTCAAGGCAAAATAGTGAGGTGGGCTTTTGTGCCTAAGGGAAGGCTGGAACTCATGGTCACACAGTTTCTGTTCCAGTACATTAACCGCTGCATAGATGAGGCCAGTTCAGCTGTGCATATTTATAATGTGATAACTTAACCATACAGGATAGGCTCCTGTATTAAAGTAAGACATAATCCAATTTGTTGAGGAATATGATTTAGTAGAACACATAAATTCACTTATTATGGCTTAGAATTATGCGCAAGCTAGGATGTTAGGACTTGTTTAACAAACCTTGGTTTAACTTGTCTTTGTTTAAAAATAGTAAGGTAACTGAAAATAATTCCAGCCAAATCTTGCATGTGAGCAATTCATAGAAGCAGCCCAAGCACTGAGTAGTCTGAACTTCATATATATCTATGAAAACAAAGCATAGAAGTTATTATAGCATTCTATTTTTCAGGATTGTTCACTGGTACTGCATTACATGATATCTCAGTTTAATTAATCCAAGAGCTTGGCCTTGAGCCTTAATTTAAAAATATGCATGCAGTTGAAATTTTTAAATCCTAGAATTAAACCAATAAGAGAAAAAAGTATAAGAGAAAGAATTAATTGGATATTTAAGCAAAGTACAAAATAGCAGACATTATTTTAATGGTCTTTATGTTTTGCTGGCGGACATATCAAGAAAGTGGAGTCCTAACTGAATTTTGAGCATCTTCAAAGTTAATGAGGACTTGTCAAAACTACCACTTGTAGTCAGTGAAAAATTTCCTTTAAATCACCATTACTTGGCAATTATTGCTTTGAGTGCTTCCTTTTCCAAGGAAGAGGGCAAGGTAACTTATTCTTGTACATCTGCATCCATATCACCTAACTCTTTCACTATCTGGAAGCATTCTGCTTGCCATTTTAGTGAGATTACTATGTAAAAAAATTAATAGTTTTTAGGCATTTCAAAAAGTTTGAAATAGTCACAGCTTGCATGCTCTATTTGATATGTGCTATGTGGATTGAGTAAACAGTTCACCATTGCTCAGGAGGATTTAAATTACTTGGCATTAACCTCCACATTGATCCACAAGGAAGATATCCCAGAATTTAAGATGAGAACCTCAAGATGCATTAGTTAATTAATTAATTATGATTCCAGGAACAGAATATTCCTGGAACACCAGTACATTCCATTATTTTCTTAAGCCATTTTTACCAGTTTTTTTTTTTTTAGGGAGGCCAAACATTTTCTGGAGATATATTTTTCCCCAAAATAATCAGGTTTAAGGTGGAACAATATGCACCACTTCCTGTTATGGAGGATTTACTTTGATGATTATTGAAATAGTTGAATCATTATGGTACAAGTGAAGCATATTTACTCATCATCATTACTATGAAATCTACTTTACTTATGTCTATATACTGTACAGGGTGGGGCTGAGTGTGAGTATGTGTGTATGCACACATGTGCATGTATATTTGCCAGATGCCACATTACAAAAAAGGGCAAGGCCTAGACAATATATATAAGAAAAGTCCTATAATTATACCTTACTCTCTCTAAGACTGCATCACAATTTCCTTCTTTCTAGGAGCCTTTCTGATCTTTAAACCCACAAATCATGTTCATTTTTTTTCCAGCAAGAGTCCATAAACATTTTCTAATCACTAAGAATTTAGATAGAAATGTTAGAATTGTATATTTGTTGCTTGAGAATTGGTATATTAATTTGTCCCCAAAAATATCTTTCTGGTGGATTAAAATCCTTAAGTGAGAAGTACATACTTTGTGCAGTTGAAAACACATTACTAAGGTCATGAGTTGGTGACTGATGTCTTAATTCTCCACTCTCATTCTTTCTCTCTCTCCCTCCCCCCCCCACACATACACACACGTACACAGAGAGGGGAGAGGGAGGATTTTATCTGTATGTATATACATAATAGTAAACTAAAGTGAGATAATTGTTTCAGTTAGGATTGGTTTGAAGAATGAGGTAGTAGTGGGTTTTCCTGATACCATTTGTGATTCATAATACAATACTCTAATATACAATACTACCAGCTCCTACTGGCAGAATGGAGTTTGTGTATCTCAATTCCAATTGTTGAATTCTATCTAGGAAACTCTTTGAGAATATGGTACTAAGAAACTCCTTTTGCCCTTTTTGGTTTTCCCATCCTGTTTCCCAAAGCTTTTCAGCATGAAACTGCTGGAAGAAGTCAACCATACATTTGTTACTCCAAAGAATAATTGCCTAGGATTACAATGCAGCTCTCTTGCTTGAGAATATTGCCTTATTTCAATTCATTCCACATCCTTCATTGAAAACGTATATATTTTCAGATGTAGCTGTGCAGTTCTAAGTATTTGGGGGCTTTGGGGCTTTATGTCTTATATAGCAAATATTGATTCATTTAACCATTTCTCACTTTGAATTTCAAATATGTGTGAATTCTACCGATGAATTGCTTTCTTCCATTACACTCTTCTAGGGTAATGAATATGGGGGATCATGGCTACAGTTTCTCAACACAAAATAACATTTTGACAATGATCCAGCTGTCTGCGGGAGAATCACAGATTCGAGTAGAAAGTTGCTTAGGCAAATGAGCTTCTCTTCCACAAATGCAGTTAGGCTTTCAGTGGCTGGAGGAAAATAAACAGACTGACAAGAGTTATCTTGGGGGTTAGAGTACGGCCATCTGCAATATCATTTTGTGTAGTATCTTTGCTCTTATCTTCCATCCTTCTATAAAACACATCTTGTGTTGCTGATGCTGATGCAATTCCAGGCAATGGATTTCTAGTAAGAGATTAAGTGTTCTATAAATTTATCCTATATAGCAGGGATGTCAAATCAAGGCCCAGGGCCCGGATCCAGCCTGCGGGGTGCTTAGTTCTGGCCCTTAGGGCCATCCTACAAACAGTGAAGACCAGCCTGCAGTGGCTCTGCCAGCAAAAACAGCTCAGGAGAGCCATATGCCCTCAGAGCCCCTCCCCCCCCCAGCTCTGTTTTCACTGGCAGAGGTTTGCAGGAAACCATCAAGGCTGAAAACGGAGCTCATGAGCCCGTTTTCACTGGCAGAACACTTGGGCCACCATAGGCACCCCCAGCACAAGTGATGTTGAGCTGGCCATGCCCACCATGGCCTGGCCCCCTGATGTCAAACACAACCGTATGAGGCCCTCAATGAAATCGAGTTTGACACCCCTTCCTTATAGCCATACAGAAGGTGTCCTGCCTGAACCAGTTATTGCTTCTGGAATTCCATAATACGTTTGAGTGAAGGGTGTGACTCTCACCCAACTTTGTGGTCCTTCAGTCAGTTCCTTTTAATAGATATCTTGAGCATAAGCCAAATAAGAATCTTTAAGAAGCTAGAGATAATTAGGTATGAGGGAAATTGTTTCCATTGTCAATAGGTAGAGTGTGAAAAGGCATTTCTATAAAAACAAAAGCTGTGTTTTACTGACAGAAGCAAGAATCACATTCAGTACTCTATCTTTATTGGGATAAATATTTCAGCAGAAACTTTATTGGGAAGGCAATGTATACCTGGACCAGTTTCATGGTTAAAAGAAAGAAAGCATGCCCGAAAATTAGAAACCTCTGGAAAAAAATTCACAGCTGACTGGTCCAAATTACCAGATATAACCTCAAAAAAACACCGGGAGGACAAATCGAAGAAAGGTACGTTTTATTTGATAGTACACATTCTAACCGCAGTAAGGCTAGTAATAGCACAATCATGGAAACTTCCAGAATTACCATCTAATATTAATATCTTCCAAAAAAATTATCAATGTGCAGAAGCAAGCAGATTATCTTTGGAATTAAAAGGCAAAACAGAATCTGAATATTATGATATATGGAAGAGATGGTATGAATGGATAGATGCGAAAATGTCTAGAGGAGCGGAAAAGGAGTAAGGAAGAAGATAAATTGTGATTAAAGATCGATATTTCAGTTACAGAAAAAATTAAATAAAGATTTAATATCAAAGTCGCTTTTTAAAATTTAGAATGTAGGAATAGATATAGAATTGTTGTAATTTGTGTTTGTCTGTATTTCATGTTTTGTGTTTGCTGTTTTTCTTTTCTTTCTGTTTTTAACTTTAAAATTTCAATAAAGACTATTAAAAAAAGGAAGAAAACAGGCAGGAGCACTATCCTGAGCTCTTTGTCCTGGTCTATTTGGATAGGCAGGTGGCAGAATGTTGTTCTGATTAATTTTCCATATGCAAAGGGAGCATAGAGTGATAAGGAACACATTCAATGTTAAATTGGTTTCCCTGGCACACTATTAAAAAAGTAGGAGCTTATCAGTTTTATTCATGGGGGAGTCATACAAATTCATTAATCATTGAGAGGGAATCTGTATTTTAATACTTCTGCTTTGGTGTAAGTCTAGCCAATGATATTTTTTGGAATATGACTTGTCATCTCTAATTTTTGGATATGTTGATTGGAATTGATGTAAACTGAAGTGCAAACACCAAAGGATCACAGAGTCTCCATTAGAATAAAATAACAGAGTTGGAAGGGGGCCTTGGAGGTCTTCTAGTCCAACCCCCTGCTGCTTCACAAAACCAAAGCAACGTAGTATTGTTGCTACGGATTTGTGATTTTTTTTAATTTTCTTGAAGTGAATAATCCAAAAAGTCCTGTGATACAATGTATAGAGGGGATGAAGATGGATTGATGGATGGATGGATAGATGGAATTGGATGCTTTGGCAAACTTCAAATGGATTGGCACATTTTCCCTTGGTCTGCTTAGGGAGTCCAAAGCAGTGGGCGTTTACTAAGTCCTATTGGCCAGAGACTGGGTTA
>JANHFP010006972.1:136292-147879 GCA_032468135.1 Calamaria suluensis
TTGTAGGTTTTCCTGCCTGGGCAGGGGGTTGGACTAGATGACCTCCAAGGTCCCTTCCAACTCTTATTCTTATTATTGACAGGAAGCCCATTTTTGCCCTCCCCAGGCTCCTAGAAAGGCTCTGGAGCCTGCAGGGAGAGAAAAACAAGCCTACAGGGCCATCATGTGCCAAAAGTGGGGGGAGTGCAAGCTGATCGCATTCAGGGGGCAAGGCGCATAGAATTGTGTGTAGGCACACACACAACCCCCCCCCACATGACCCCCACTTTTGGCACATAGTGGTAAAAAGGTTAGCCATCACTGACTTAGACAGTATCTTCTTTTTTTTATAATCTTTATTTTAAAAATGTTAAAATATTCCAAAATATCAATACATTCATTTCATATATACATATTCATCCATACGATGATATATTGTCCATTTTCAGTATGTCCATTTTGGAATTAGGCAGTATCTTAGTATCCAGCATTAATTTACAATAAGTGAAATCAAAGAAAAAGTGTAGGCGATGTTTCAATTCTGCATGATAAAATCACCTGCTGAATTGCTTCTACGTGTTAGTTCAATGGCCCTATATGCTAATGAAATGCATGGAGAAAACAACATGTAGATAATAAGAAAACTGGTCATAACTTTATTTTATGCTTTCCAAAATATTTGAAAATTCTTATCATACTGTATCTTAGTTCAGTCAACCTGGCTTTGTTTTCAAGAAATCTATTCTTTCTCTATGATGAAAACGTTCATTGTTGTTACTTGTGCAACTTTAGAACTGTATATATTCTTGAGATGTTTTGTATTCTTGTGACAAACCCCACTCTTTTCCTTGTGCCAATGCAACATCTCAGGATTTTTAGTAGGAGATAAGCTGTTCTTGGGTTTAGCACATCAAGTGAAGCTTATCATGCATGGAGATAGTGAGTAAATTTATGTTCTGCTCTGACAATACATATTCTTAGACCAGGGGTGTCAAACTGGTGGCCTGCAGGCCAGATGAGTCACACCCCAGGTCTGCGAAGTGAAAAAATGTCATGATACATCACGTGATGCCAAAGTGACAGGGCAAGTTTGACACCTGTGTTCTAGACCAGGGGTCAGCAAACTGCAGCTCTGGAGCCGCATGTGGCTCTTTCACCCCTCTGCTGTGGCTCCGTCACTCAAAATATGTGTCACAACCGCCAATGGGTAACCCCCACCAGCACACAATTTATTGAGCTTTTCAACCCCCAGTAGGCCAACTATGGATAAATCCAAGGAAAGAAAAGTTTCAGAAGAAAACATTATGATTGATTACTAGTTGATTAAATGATCCATTTCTAATCCTGCCTCAGTTTCGAATTCATTAAATAGTACTTGTTGAAAAGTTTTTTTTTAACAAGGCAGATATAGAATATAGGGTACTAGTAAGGACAAAAATGGGATATATCCTAATATAAAAGGATACAAGGATATTAATGCTAATATCAGTTAATAGTAGTATTAATATTAATTAATATTACTAATACCAATATCCTAGTATTAATGAAGAAAAGCATATTTTAAAAGTTAAAATGATAGAAGGCATAAAGGTATGCATATTACAGGTATATATTTTGGTGAAAGTTATCCTGCCTCCAAGAACAAATGATTCCCATATAATTAATGAATTTCTCAGTTACTATTTGCACACTTGCTTCACTGTCAAAAACACTTGCCAAGCGTACCTGGGACAGGTATCTTTCTGCTAAACCTGGTATTGTATTGCTAAGTTCTTGCAGTCATCCATGCAGATAAAAAAGTTGAGTATGTTTGAGAATCACTTAGGTTACAAGCTGTAGAAAAAGTCTTTTTTAATATAATTTAAATTATGGCTTTGCTAAAGTATGAAGACTGCACACATTTTGACCCAGCTGGCAGTTCAGTTTGGAGAAGGAGAGACTAAATCAGATAATACCTCCATGAGAAACCCTTAACCTTAGGATAAGGAAGGGCCCTTTGATTTCTTTTAGGCTCATATTTTCTTTGAGAATTGCAATAGTAAAAAAGACATACACTTTTTTTTTCTCCTACTCATTAGTAATTGGAGAATTTTTTTACGCCTGGTAAAAAATGTCTTGGTAACCATTTTCTGTTTACCATCTGTTCACATGTTGCTAATTTTACAATCAGTATCCTATCCCATATTTTTCAGTTGAAACTTCAAGATATTAAGGTTTATCTTATTTTAATCTGCACTCCATTATTGGAATACTTTAGCAATAGCAATAGCACTTAGACTTACATACCAAAGTACTTACAGCCCTCTAAGTAGTTTACAGAGTCAGCATATTGTGCACAACAATCTGGCTCTGCATTTTACCAACCTTGGAAGGATGGAAAGTTGAGTCAATCTTGAGCCAGTTAGAATTGAACTGCTGGCAGTTGGTATACTGTTTTCTAACCACTATGCCACCACAACTTCTTCATTAAGGCATCTAATGAGAGCTATTTTGGTGATAATAGAGATGGATGGATGGATGGATGGATGGATGGATGGACGGACGGACGGACGGACGGACGGACGGACGGAAAGTAAATCAAATCAGTGATAACCCAAATCATCATCAATTCAACTCAAAAGATTGCTGAACAGGAAAGCTGTGAAGAACATTTTATGACTCTCTGAGCTAAGATCCCTCTAACTTTTGCTCAAAACTGTTGTTGGTAGAATTTGAATCTCTGAGTTTGAAGGAGTTGATGAAAACAAGATTATTTATTGCCAATAAATGTTCATAATTGTTCTCATTTATTATTCTTATCTATTAACCAGAAAAGTAAAAGCTAGCATAGATGGGAAAAATTACCCACAATGGAAGCTGATGATTGAGAACAAGGGGAGGGGGAATCCAAATACAGTATAACTTTTGAATTGTGAAAAATACATTCATCGAGCAATCTCTCTACTGAATCAAGAAATAGAGGCTTGTATTAGCTTGTATGCTTGAACAGATTTAACAGAGCCTCCGCTTGACTTGCTGTTTGCTTAGTTGAGGTTTTTAATTTGTTTAATTAGTATTTTAAAAGCCTGTGAAAATTTGTGAATGAATATATGTGTGTGGGGGGTAATGTATTTTCAAGGACTCATACACAATGAATATTCAAATTAGGTCTGAATCTGTCATTCTGAGTCTGAGGTTAGTGCCAAGAAATCATCATTTTACTAAGGTAAATAAATGTAGTGGACTTTTAAATGTGGCTCCAGAATGTATACTCATGGTCATGACTCTCATTTTGCAGTCATTTTAATTAAGTCAAACTATAAAGTTACTCTTGCATGGGGGGATAAACACACTGGGGAGATGATGAAAGATTGATGGCTACCCATGCAGTAAAACAAGTAACCCTGATGTTTTCTAACAAAATTGAGATCTATGTACATACAATTGGTCAAGCTTGGCTGATGGTGCATATTTTACCAGTTTAAATATCTTGTTGTTTTTTTTGGGGAGAATCAGGGAAGGGGTCTGATGTTAGCTATTTCAAAGTGATTTTCCATTTTAGTTTCATTTCAGCTTTTTGCTGTGGCTGAATAGCAAGGGTACCGAAGTCATAAATTTTAATTAATATCGGTATCATTTTGGTTACTGCTAGCTTAGTAGAGCAATTAGTGTAATTAGTAAACAGCATAGCTTGGTGGCATGATAAATCACAGTTAGGAGCACGTTGTCTCTTCACCAGGATGATGTATTATCCAATTTGCTCAAATTTTAACATGTGCCCGAGGAAATCGCAAAATAAAAAAAGAATCCCAACATCTGGTGGCAGTCTTTGGTGGCTCTTGGTCAGTCTTCTGTCAGTCTTCCCAAATATTCTTAATTAATCAAAAATGTCTGCTAATTAAACATTTCGTTTCTGACGCTCGTGGATGTCATGAAGAACTTACACAGGAGGGACAGCAAGTGAATAAAATTTTTGTGGCAAGGGAAATTTAAGTTTGCACAATGGCCTTCTTGTAGCCTCCCCCTCCCCTACCAGTAAGAGGCATGCAGCTCAGATTTCAGGATGTAATAGAAGAGCTGCAAAATTAAATGGTCCATGGAAATTATTTATTGTGTGTTCAAATTTTTAAAAAAGCACTTTGATGACTACTTGTATTCATTAGGTTTATCGTTCTCACCGTCTCATCCTGGTGGTGAGGATGTCAAGGGTTGCAGGAGACTCAAGCACTTTGGTGTGAATAGTGGCCACCTGTGCGGAACTAAATTAGTTGCCTATCACTTTACTGGGCACCTGACTTAGCGACAGTGGTGTCCATCTCTGTTGTCTTCCTTTCAGGATTTGGGACTGGAACAGGCAGTGCACCAATTGCATCTATGCTTTTAGTCCCTTCCTGTTTGGATTACAGCAATGAGCTCTGCATGCAGCTGCTCCCTAGGACCGTCCAGAAACTGCATCTGGACATGCATGTTTATACAGCAGCATAAACAGTTTTGGGTGTCCCATGAATCATCCGAGGAATACACTGCTATATGAGCTGTACTGGCTTCCAGTTGCTTTTTAGTCATTTTTCAAGGTGCTTTACGGCCTCTAAAACCCTACATTGCACAGAGACAGGTTATTTGACACTTCCTGAGGGTATCTGCCCATACCTCTAGGTTAGATAACTTGGGTAGACTCCAGGACCCCCTTCTTTAAATGGGACCTTATGTGCCTTGTTGGTGGCCACTCCAGTCCTTTGAAACAGCTTCCCGCTAGAAAACAGACTGATCCCTACACTTTTAGCTTTCTGGAGAGCTAACCCTTTCTCCAAGCATTAGGCTAGGGTGGGGAGATTGAACTCTAACAATATTTGGTCTGGTGCCTGGAGGAAAAAGTACATTTAATTATGTTCTATGGATTGTTGTGAGCCTCCTAGATTGATTGCATGAGATAGGTAGAGATAAATGAGATAACTTCTATAAACAAACAAAAATATTTGAGATTTCGTTTTATGCATACATTCTCTGGCCTAATATTTTGTGTGTTGTTAATGTGATGATGTTATATTCTGTATTTTAGAGCCCATGAGAACACCCAAGACTTTAAAAATTGCCGAAATCCAGGCACGTCGTATTGCTGTGGATTGGGAATCCCTAGGTTACAACATTACTCGCTGCCATACCTTCAATGTTACCATCTGCTACCATTACTTCCATGGCCATAATGAAAGCAAGGCTGACTGCTTGGACATGGATCCCAAAGCACCACAGCATGTTGTGAATCACCTGCCTCCTTACACAAATGTGAGCCTCAAAATGATTTTGACAAACCCCGAAGGACGGAAAGAGAGCGAGGAGACCATCATTCAGACAGACGAAGATGGTATGTTCATCTATATTCCTTAGCATGGTTGGTTACTGTGATGCTTGGCTCTTCCCCCTCTAGTTTTCAATATTTCAAATACCTACAATTTTTTTTAAAATGTCATTTGAAGATGATATTGTACATACCATATTTTTTGGACTATAAGACACACTTACACACACACACACCAAAAAAGTGGGTGGAAATGCCTGTGCTTCTTATAGAGTGAATGTTGCAGAAGCAATGCCCACTCACCGGTCCCCACCCTTCAGCCTCTGCTTTCCAGCAATTTGCCACCTTGCAGCAAACAGCCTGGTCAGCTTCAGCAAAGCCCGATTTAGCACAAGCAGCTGATTGGTGGTTGGACCTGCCTCTTGAAATACCACTGATCAGCTGTTCCAAGCTGTTTGCATCACTGCCACCAGTGCTGCCCAGCACTGTGCCACCTATTGCCACCTCTGTGTGTCCCATTTTTTGCCCCCACATGCCCCATTTTTGGCCTCTGTGTGTCCCATTTTCAGCCCATTGTAGGTGGCGGGAATAGGCAGCAGCAATCCCCACCACCCGGAACAGCTGATCAGTGGTATTCCTGGAGGCAGATCCAACCTTCAATCAGCTGTTTGTGCTAAATCAGGCTGTGCTGAAGCTGACCAGGCTGTATGCTGTTTACTGCAAGGATGCAAATTGCTTGGAGGCAGAGGCAGATTTTTTTTCTTGTTTTCTTTCCCAAAAGCTAGATGCATCTTATGGTCCGGAACATCTTATAGTCCAAAAAATACGACAAACATTATAATGTAAATATTATGAATATAGTTTTTTAAAAAATAGTTTCTTTTGAAGTAATGTAGTCATAAAGCTCAAAATCACATGACTTTACCTTACCTACAGTTGTTGTAAATCTGTGGTTGTTAACATAATGTCACATGACTGCAGCTTGTGAATTCCTCTCATTTTCTGATTGACTTTGCTGGTTGGAAGCTGGCAATAGAGGTTGCAAATGATGGCCATATCCCAGCGCAATATTGGGACCATGTTAATTGCATGCTGGTTGCTAAGCACCCAAATCACAATCACATGACGCCAGGAAAATTGTGCAAGCCACAACTTTAAGGAGCAGTTGTGAGTCTCCTCATTCTGCACTGTTGTAATTTTGAATGGTCACTGAATGCATGATTGATGTCAGGCTACCTGCATGTACTTTTATGCTATTCTACTCTCTCAGTAATTTCAAGTGCATACACTGAGATTGCTGATAATCTCAGCAATTTTAAGTGCATACACTGAGATTGCTTAAATAATCTTCATTTAATTCTGTTTACAGTATAGCTTTATTTATCACATTTGAGGGAAAATAAAGGATGCTTTAAATGTTTACAAAGCTCATTAGTGATTGTCTTTATGAATCTTAATTTCAAGCAAATAAAAACAAAATTAAACATTCCTAATTAGATGGAAATGATAACATATGAATGTAGCTTAATTTCATATAGTTGAGTTTGTAACTAACTGCATATTCATATTGCAAATATACATGTTATAACTGTTGTACACAGATTTTCACATTATATACCTCTGTGAAACCCAGTTAACATCATCAGAAAAGTGCAGTAGAATTGCTTTCTTGGAATAAATCCCAGAAACTTGAACATCCAGAGATTTAAAACTAAAATTAATGTAGTGCCCAGAGAGACAAATCAGGATTTGAAAATTGAAAACCAAAAGTAAACTGTGAAATGGATTGATTATGATTTATAGCAATATCTGATTCAGTAAATCTATAGCCATGATGGCAAACCTATGGCACGGGTGCCACAGGTGGCACACGGAGCCATATTAGTGGCCACGCGACCGTTCCCCTAAGTTCAGCTCTGATGCACATGTGGCCGCTGGCCAGCTGATTTTTCGACCTTCTGGTCCCACCAGAAGTCAGAAAAGAGGCTGTTTCCAGCCTCTGGAGGGCCCGGGGGGTGGGGAAGGCCCCTTTTTCACTCTCCTCAGACTGCAGAGCCTTTCTAGGGAAGGTGGGGCAAACTGAATTATGGTTGTGGGCATGCGGATGCGCAAACCCCCACGGGCACCCCCCAGTTTTGGCACATGATGTCAAAAAGGTTAGCCATCACTGATCTATAGTATACAACTTCCAGAAGCCCAAACTACCTAGAAATGTTAACATAACAGAAAAGAAAGACAAGCAGCTCTAAAATGTAGTTCATCTGACTGGAAACTTATACTATTATTGATATCCTCCATAATGGTATGCTATGGTATGCAACAGCTAGAGGAATAGGGGATATGGACAGATGGGCATGTATAATTTTTAAATCTGGGTTGAAATTTAAAAAAATTAAAATAGCTTTTATACATATATATATTTCAGTGTTTATGATCCATACAGTATTTGGCTTTGTGAAGGAACATCCACAGTTTATGAGATTAAAGCAAGCTAGGCAACATATACTGCCAGTAGTCAGTATTGACTGATAGTGAAGTGCTACATCCTGTATCAGTCAACAGCATGCTTATAATTATCAATCGTTTGGGGGAAAGAAACAAAATGGCCCAATGACTCATGTTCTCTTTAAGACTTTCTCTGGATTTCTGGTTGGCCACTGTGGAAACAAGTTTCCAGAGTTAGATTATTCTGATCTGAACCAGCAGGGCTTTTATTCTTAACTGGAATGTCATACTTCAATAAAATTTCCAAATGCAGTGGTTTTATATTAATAGTAAAGTACCGTAAAAGAATTTCATAATCCCCAGGAAGCACTATTTTACTTTTATTAACTGAAAGTGAGTGACAGTTATTCAACTGGGACAAAGTTGACAACTGATAAACCACTGAAATATACTCAGAAATATACTGCCAGCTTGGTCTCTTTCAGTTTATTCCACATGTGTCATCATATACTGTATAACAGGGATCCCCAGCCCCCAGGCTGTGGCTAACTCCTTGGCCATGGCCTGTTCAAAACCACATCATGCAAGTGGCACATAAGCATGTGCACACAAAACTTTACTTGCACGAGCAGTGGGTGCTTGCATTTGCACAGATGGAGCTGTGCTGTGGCGGCCTCACACACCAGCCACTTAAACGGAACTCTCCCCTGTCCCCTTCCCACGCTGGAAAGGTTGGGAAGCACTGATATCAGGGGTGAAATCCAGCAGCTTCTGACGGGTTCTGGAGAACTGGTAGCAGAAATTTTGAGCAGTTCAGAGAACCGGTAGTGGGAATTTTGAGTAGTTCAGAGAACCAGCAAATACCACCTCTGGCTGGCCCCAGAGTATGGTGGGAATGAAGATTTTGCAGTATCCTTCCCCTGCCACACCCACCAAGCCACGCCCACAGAACCAGTAGTAAAAAAAATAAATGGATTTCACCACTGACTGATATGTAGTGTTTTTAATGTCACTGAATTTCGTGGAGGAAGTGACGTGCTAATCAGATCCCAAATTGATCAAAACAAGTAATCAGTAGCAATGGGAAAGAATGATCACTTCCCCTCATTCTAACTGATTCCCCTGCTCTTCTATATGTATGATTGACTTTCAGTGACTTTCTCAGGAAGAACAAGCGGAACATTATTCCGAAATGAAACTAAAACAATGTGCTCTTTCCTTGGTTAGAGAGGGATAATTGTGTCTGTGTGAGTGAGGGATGATCCAGGATTTGAACTCATTGCGTGAATAAAGTGCCACCAATTGTGTCCTTTCTGAAACATCCATGGGCGAAGATTGATTTAAAAAATCAAAAGCAAATAAAAGCAATACAAACCAGAAAACAGTTGCTTCAAAACTATGAACCACTCACAAGATGAATGGCAGAGATGCTCGAAGTCCTTGGATTGTTGGTACCTGAGAGATTTGACAATGGACATACTTGCTTGTGAACTCTTGGGTTTGTTTGTTTTTTAACATAAACATGAATGCATCTGACAATTCATCTCCTAGTTTGTTCATAGCGTTTATCCTGCTTATATAGGGTCCACTTATTTCACATCGTGCTCATCTAGTTGTCACAGTAAAACTATCAATGCATGGTGCAATGAAGGGCTTTGTTTTTCAGCCAGCGTGTCACAGAGTCTGACAGTGATTAAGGCTGAGAGAGGGATTGACTGGCCCAAAGACACACAGTTGGCTTCTGTGCCTAAGGGAAGGCCAGAACTGGCTCTCTGTGCACCTAATCCAGCAGCTTAACCATATACCTTACTAGCTCTCACTTAATCTCCTGGGTAGAGGATCAAAATGTCTTTAAAGTTATGTGTCTGTCTTCTTCCAATTTCTTTTCTCTTAATGTATTTTGTGGCTGGAGGCTACTTCACATTTACCTATCTGTATCTATTATTTATGCCTCACAGTTTATAGTAAACAAAGATGTATCTACCCTGTACTGTTGCGCTGTTTTCCATCCTTTTTAATTTTCACTAGCAAAATATTTGAATGTCAAAAGGTAGAATATGAGCCAGCTGCAAATTCCTTTCCCCGTATCTATGTAAAGAAATGGAGAAATATGAGGAAATGCATAAATGATCTGCAGACCGAGCAGTGCCAACTCCAGCTACTTTTTTTTAAAAAAACCTGATTTATATTCCTACAAATTTTGTAATACAAATGTGGAACTCCATATATTTGCACACTGGGTTTTCAGATGCTCTCCTGACAGCCGCATACTTTCTAGCATAGTTCTGTGAATAATTTGCAATTTATATTATACAGATATACAAAATGATGACTCTTCAATAGACAAGATAGAAATACTGAGGCAGCATTGTCACAGAGGATGCACGAAGAACCAGTTCCAGATCTGATGGAGACCAAACAAGATCACATAATTTGCAGATCTTCCTCTTTTCTTCAGTTTTATAAAGGAAGAAATAAGCAGTTTGGACATAAGCCAAGCCTCCTTCTGAGCAGTCAAGTTTCATTTTTCACTAGCTTTATTGTTTGTTTGCATTGTTTCCTGCCTCCCAGCAGGATATCCTGATGTAGCAAATGCTGACTGGGGAATTTTGGAATTTCAAGTCCATGTGTCTTAAAGTTGACAAATTTGAGCAACACTAACCGAAAGTAAAAGAACCAAAAACAAGCATTCTCCACTTCAAAGTAACAATATGAGGTGTTCCATAAATCTGTGTTCAATATATGTGCATCCCCAATTGTTTCCATTTCCTCAGTCTACTCCTATTTATTACTCTAGGTTTAACAAAGGGCCTACCTGAGGTAACTTCCTAAGTACATCAGCAAGGCAATGGAACCAAAGATGTGATCGGATGCGGAATTTGCACTGCATTAACAAAAAGCTATAACTTGAAAAATCCCATTACTGTATAGATAGTCCTTGACTTATCGACAATTGAGCCTGAAATTTCAAAGTGAAGAGATGATAAATCACTGGGCAGTTATGTTCGGGCAAGCAAACCTTTGATTTTCCAAATTTTCCATCACCTTCGCCATAGTAAAATTCTGGGATCATTTGTCTGTGTGCATCCACAACACTTTTTTCCTTCAGCACTGTTCTTTCAAAATTTGTGCTATCAGATACTTTTGGGTGTTAAAGAGGAAAATTCCACGTGATCCAATGTACAACTACAGGTAGTCCTCAACTTATGACCACAGTTGAGCCAAAAATTTAAGTGAGACATTTGTTAAGTGAATTTTGTCCCCTTTTACAACCTTTCTTGCTGCAGTTGTTAAGTGAATCACTGCAGTTGATAAGTTAGTAAGCTGGTTTTTAAGTGAATCTGGCTTCCCCCACCAAATTTGCTTGTGTGAAGGTTGCAAAAGGTGATCACATGACCTGGGGACACAGCAACAGTCATAAATTTGAACCAGTGGTATCTGAATTTTGATCATATGCCCATGAGGATGCTGCACAGGTTGTAGTAGCAATAGCACTTAGACTTATATACTGCTTCATAGTGCTTTACAGCTCTCTCTAAGTCCAAATTGCAGTCAGCTGGCAGTCAGCAGAAGTAGCCTGCAGTACTGCACTCAAACCACTGCGCCCCCATGGTTTATCTGTAACTCTGATAAACTATCATAAATTACATTTTTCAGTGCCAATGTACCTTTGAACGGTCACTAAATGAACTCTTGTAAGTTGAAGTTGTAAGTTGAGGACTATTTGTACTGTAGAGACCAGACAGTCTGCTGGAGCCAAATTTAGTTGAACATCGCTGGATAGTGTCTATATGCAGATGACACTCAACTATACATCTCGACACCAAACCACCCCAATGATGCTGTGGAAATGATGTCTCAGTGCCTGGAATCGGTGCGGGTCTGGAT
>JANHFP010006972.1:147979-166083 GCA_032468135.1 Calamaria suluensis
TTTTACAAAATTCAACAAAGAAAATTAGAACAGGTAATAAATATGTCAAGCCGCAAATGCTATACATATAGGAGATAATGGAAAAACTATTGATATATGAGAATTTGAGGATTTTAGTTTCAATGTATCTGGAGAACGTGGTGTTAAGTAATGGTTTGGTGGGCCAAAGAACTACCTGAACAAAAAAAAGGCATTGATAGTTTGATACAGTGATGGCTACCCTTTTTACAATTGCATGCCAAAAGTGGGGGGTGAGGCTGGAAACAGCCTCTTTCCTGACTTCTGGTGGGCCTGAAAGGCCCAAAAATCAGCTGTCCAGTGCCCGCATGTGCATCAGAGCTGAACTAGGGCAACGCTCGTGTGTCCACCGATATGGCACCGTGTGCCACCTGTGGCACACGTGCCATAGGTTTGCCATCATGAGTTTGGTAGATTCTCACAGAAAAGACTACGTAGAATTCCTACTAAGAATTTTCTTCCTTCATCCTTTTGGATTTGGCAAGTTATGAAATATGAGTGTGTTCATAACTATGACTGTTTCAGTTGTTTTCATAATTCTTTCAGATATTCAGGATTTAAATGTTGTAATCAGCAAGGCTCAGAATGGATTGTAAATCAGAGCAATCATTACAATACTGGAGTTATGTTGCCTTCTATTATATAGTAGATTTGGTTTCTTAAGAAGGACGCCAAAGTATAGGAGCCTAATTCACCAATGAATAGTTGACAGAACCCTATGACTTTCACAATTTTCTGTGTTTTCCTGTTGCTGTGGAGACAGCTCTTCCAATTTTAATTGTATTTTATTTATTTATTTTCCTTTTGACCCTTTCATGCACACTGTAATAGTGTGCTCATTTAATGGTATTGGTGTCCTGGGAATTGATGTCTCTGGTTAGGGAAGCGTTTTGCGATGGATTTTCCCATGAAATGCATCTGAGTGTTTGAGAACATTATTATAGAGCGAAAATTTTATACAACTGTAAAAGGGTCAGTCAATGAGCATAAACGCTCAGTTGACAAGTCAGGAAATGAATGAGAAGATTGAACAGTCAGCTAGATCACTAGAAATTGTTTTCATCTTTAGAATGTAGACTAGGAATGATTTGTGAGTGTCAGAGATAGGAGATCAAGTTTTGGACATAACAGCCAAGCAGGGAGCACTACAAAAATAATTAAAATAGTATTATTATTATTTTGCATTATCAGTGCCTATTTTTTTCTTCATTCTAATATATTGCCTATGTTCTATGTACACATACCAAATAACAATGCACATAGGCAAGTAATACTGATGACAACACTATGTGGGTCAAAACACTTGCTATACTATAGTATTAGGGTACTGCAAAACATTCTGTACATAAATCATTTCTTGCATCAAACAACCAAGTCCAGGCAACCCATGTACAAACCAAAGCACATGTATGCTACCCAGGTCCAAACTCTTTGTTTTGCATCTAGGCAAAGATATTCCTTAATAGGAGATAGTAAAGAACCGGCAGCATACTGAAAAATAAAAGAAGAGGAACAAAGTAACTGAGATATTGTTGGGAGGAGCAGATAGGCTGGTTGGTTTACAACATGCTATGAAGTCAAATTAAATTGGAACAGCTGGGAGACCTGGGAAGAGTAACAAACACATTGGACGATTAGGAGAAGAGATCAGAGAATGCAGGCTGTTTAGTTCTGGCGCACTTGAGTTTAAACGTGGCAGCCACATTAACCTGGAAGAAAGGGAAATGAAACTAATAGGTTTGTGGGCTGGCATATAACCACATGGAGAAAGCTGGGAAAGAGAGAACAATCTTGTTCAACTTGATTGAACAAGATGCATTTCAACCAAGGCCACTCCAGATACATTTAAAGTTTGGCCTTGGTTGAAATTTGGAAGAAACACGAGGTTTCAGTTCATGCATGCTATAATTTAGTAGTCAAACTCCAGTGCCGCATTGTGTTTATTCCATGCACTGACTGAACAAAGTATATTATCCATTTTGTGGATATACATGCACATATGCACGCATAAATTACTTGATCTGTCATTCCAAAAGTTTGAGGCAGGACTCCTTTAGGTAACATGGGATACATTTGTAAACTTCCAAGGGAAAAACATTTTTTTCCCCCCTGTTTAGATCGAATATTCTTGCAGGTTGGAGGTATGTAATCTGAAAACCTAGGCTGTCCTCTCATTTGGAATCAATTTGAGAAGGGGCCAGGAAGATAAGTAGATTTAGTCTCATGATAACTCTGAATACTTGATGTTTGAAAGTAGCAGATGTTGTATTTTATATCCTTTCTTGCCAGTGGTGATTGAATAGGGCTACTTATGTGAATCTAAGGACGCTCCCTACAGAGACAATGACTATGGTGGCAGACTTTAGAACATATTCAAAACAGACGGAATGTTGAATAAAATAAGACTTTCAAACTTTCTAGTCTAGATCTTTTCTAAAGGATTGCTTTGTTAATTTTATAAAGATAGAATGTAAACTAATCCAATTGACAGATTGTTATGCTTGTTCGGTTATTAACCCGAAATACTTTTTTACTGGTGTGTATCAAAATTGGAGCCTGCAAAAACAATAAGGATATGAAAATTATATTAGCAAAATAACACTAGCACTTAGACTTATATTCTGCTTCACAGCGCTTTACAGCCTTCTATAAACAGTTTACACAGAGCCAGCATATTGCACCCAATAATCTGGCTCCTCGTTTTACCAAACTTGGAAGGATGGAAGGCTGAGTTAACCTTGAGCCCTTCAAGATCGAACTGCTGGCAGTTGGCAGAGTTAGCCTGCACTAATGCATTCTGCAATGTAATCGCTATGCCACCATGGCTCAGTTACATTACAGTAAGTATAACTAAACATCTGTGTGCACGATTACAAGGCTTGAGTTAAGCATTTTTCCTTTCTGAAAGAGATTGGCAGGAAAATATGTCCAGTTGGAATGCCTTTGCTGCCTGCCACTTTCCTGTTTACTGGATAGGTTTCTGGGCCTTGCTTGAGAGAGTAGCAATCTCAGAAGCATACCTAAGCATAATCCTGTTCCTCATGCTTGCAGAACAATCATATATAAAACAAATATTATAGGTCTACTTTAAACAACCATTGAATCTTAGACGCTGAGTAGGACAATTGACAAGACTTGAGATAAACTCCTGTTGTAGCAACACGGGAGAGGAAGGGTGTTTGTGTTCAGGAAACATTTGAAAATGTGAGTGGTCTAAATTGCCACTGCTTTATTTCAGCACTAAAGCATCTGATTTAACTTAGCACCGTTTCTAATCTTTCAGCAGAGGAAAAAGGAGGAGGAGAAAGATCAAAGAATTTCAGTGCTTGGCGGAGGAAAAAAAGCCTTACAAAGAGTTTGTGCAAAGCACCCGGTATTTAACAAGAGCAGCATTTTCAACCTTTAATATTGTTTCTCCCCCCCCCCTCTCTTTTTTTGATGATAAAAGGCACAGGCAAGGAAAACACATACCTCCGTGCAACTATATCGCTATTTTTACCAGACCAAATAACTTGAGCAACTTAATCTCAGTGTTAGGAAAAGGATCACACAACCAGCCACTCCAGAGCTGTGTCTATAAGTGAGTTTTTGTCAAGTCTCATGACGTGCTCCCTGGGTGCTAAATATTGACAAGCATGCTCCGGCAAGCGGGATCAAGCTTGTAGAATTAACACAGCTCAGGTTCTGTGCTGACACACAGTAAGCTGAGTCTGAAAACTATTATTCTATTTCATTTGCCTTGGTATTACAGTTAATGCTGTCCAGTTGAATTTGGGTTTTTTTCTATACTGTAGTGTGCAGATTGTCGTATTTCATGGGCTAAAGCCGGTAGATTAACCACATCAGGAAACTATGGCAAGATATATCAATACCAGCTTGATGCAGAAAAAGAAAGAAAAGGCCTCAAAGGAAAAACAATCTTTATTTCCAAACCCAAATGCTCATTAAAATAATTGTCCGGCAATGCTGACTTGTCTTCAAAAGCAAAATGGAGACACGCCAAGATTAGGCACAGAGTCTGGTTGCAGTCCAAAATACTCGCAATTAGAAGTGATAGCACTGTCTGTATGATTTTGTTAAATAAAATAAAACTTTTTTGGAAAAAAAAAGAAGTGATAGCACTGTCCAAGCAACAGGAATCCAGAATCTCGAAGGCAAATAGTTACAAAGCAGCTACACCAAAAATCAGCCTTTGACTCAGTGATTATTTCCTCAAAACTGGCTATTTTTAAAGCCCTCAGCTCAGCTGCGTCTCATTCCTCACTTCCTCCTGAGTAGACCTTTTTCCAAAGCTCTTTTGTCCCTGTGTCTCTGCCTCGGATGAGGTAGGGGAGCTGATCCCAGCTCATCCTCCGAACTTTTCCTCCCTTGTTTTTCCCCTAGCCCACTGGGTCCAGCTTGAGCCTGCTCTTCCCCATCCTCATCTGCAGCTCCAGCCTCCCCTGCACTGCTCTCTGTCAGCTGTTCCTCCGAGTCAGACACTGACAGATGCATGACAGTCTCTTCCAACACTCACTCCTGAATCTGCACAGGTATACAGAGCCACGACTAGTCAGCAACAAGCAGGCGTGACAGCTAGTTTATCACAGTCAGTATTTGCATGATTTGGAAGAAAGAGCAAAGGCTTATCAAGACTTATTAATTGGGTAAATTAAGAAATTTTTTTTGAGAAGTAAGAAGCTGGTCAAGAGCCATGATGCTTAATCCGCTTTTATAAATTCCAATTGAAAATGGCAAAAATACTCAGCACCTGGGGAATATTGGCAAACAGTGGTATTAATAATGCTAAAAGATTTCTAAGGCTCAGAAAATAATGGAGAAATTTAATTGGGTTAATACAGTACTTCATTTGGTTGAATGCAACTGATTAGAACAGAAGACTGTGGTTCCTTTTTCTCTTTTTCAGTGACAAGATTTCCCCTTCTTTCCTTTCTGTCCAATACTTCCTTCTTTTAACAGGTAGTTCTCATTTAGTGACCACAGTTGGAATAAGTAAGTTAGTCGTTAAGCAAAGCAGTTGCTAAGTGAAATTGTGAGTCCGGTTAGGATCTTACTTAATTTTCTTCTGCTTTGCAAACCTGTGAAGGTTGTAAATGCAAGGAGCAGTTGCAAAGTTATTCTTTCCTCACTGTTGTAACTACAAATAGGCCCTTAATAAAGCAATTGCCAAACAAAGCATGCTACAGGTATGTCCTCCTCTCTCTTGCCTAGTTGCCTTCTGGTGAAGGAAGAAGCCCTTGTTAGAGCTATCCACTGATCATTATTAGCAAAGGGTTTTTGATTTTAAAAAATAGAATTCAGGGTCACAGTTCATCCTCTTCTGAATAGGTGTCAAACTCACCAAGTCGTGTTTCCCTCATGTCAGCATTACAATGGCACTGAAAAAAGTGACTTATGACTGTGTTTCATACTTAAGACTGTTGTACTGTTGCCCTGTTCATGTGTTCCGGCATCATGTGTGATCTCCTTTTGCAACTTCCTTGACAAGCAAAGTCAATGGGGAAACTAGGTTCACTCTACAACTATGTTACTCACTTAACAACTATAGTGATTCATTTAACACCTGTGGCAATAAAGTTTGTAAAAAGAGGCGAATCTCACTGAACAACTGTCTTGCTTAGCAACAGAAATTTGGGGCACAATTGTCGGTTAAACCAAAGACTTAACGGTGATGGGATTTTTTTTCAAGTTACAGATTTTTGTTAATGAAGCTCAATTAAGTTCCTAAGTGCATTAGTAAGGCAATAGAACCAAAGAAGTGATTGGGTATGGAAATGGATCTCAAATGTTAATTTCAGCAGGTTCTGACCAGTTCTGGAGACCCGGTAGCAGAAACTGAGAGTAGCTTGGAGAACTGGTAGTAAAAATTCTGACTGGCCCCACCCCCATCTATTCTCTGCCTCCCAAGTCCCAGCTGATTGGGAGGAAACGGGGATTTTGCAGTAGCCTTCCCCTGGAGTGGGGTGGGAATGGAGATTTTACACTATCCTTCCCCTGCCACACCATGTCATGCCCACCAAGCCACACCCACAAAACCGGAAGTAAAAAAAAATTGAAACCCACCACTGGTTAATTTGTATGATAACCACTTTTTAGTTAACTTTTTAGAATCTACTTTCATTCTCACTGCACAATGATAATTCCCAATCCTTTGATTTTATACACAATCCCAAAGCCCTGAATGTGCGGCCTTAGTGGCTGAATTTGTAACAAATGATCCAAACTCTGCACATAACAGAATTGTATTAATTTACTTAGGTATATTGCAGTGCAGAAATCTACCACTTGGGCCAAATTTTTTGCCTTGAAATCTAAGGCTCTTTTGAATTGTAGGAAAGAGAAACAAATGGCATCCCTATAGGACCGCGATGGCGAACCTATGGCACGGGTGCCACAGGTGGCACACAAAGCCATATTGATTGGCATATGAGCACAGCTGCAGCATGCATGTATATGCTGGCCATCTTATTTTTGGGCCTTCTGGGCCCACCGGAAGTCAGGAAACAGGCTTTTTCTGGCCTCTGGAGGGCCTCAACGGGGTGGGGAAGCCTGTTTGTGCCGTCCCCAGATTCCCAGAGAGGCTCTAGAGCCAGCATAGAGCAAAATATGGCCCTACCAGGCCCACCAGGCATGCCAAAAGCAGGGGGAGCGCAGGGGGTCAAACGTGCATGCATGGACGGCAGGGGGCATAGAATTATGGGTGTGGGCCCACTGCACTCTCCTTACTTTTGGCACACGATGGCAAAAAGGTTAGCCATCACTGCCATAGGAGAAGGAGAAGACCTGAAGGAGATCAGCAAGAGCCGTAGTATAGCCCAGAAGGACTGTCAAGGCGCATCAGCTGTGATCTGTGTGATATTTTTGTCAGCTTTGTGAAGCAAAGAACTGAAATAGACTTATGGATGAATGTATTTCACAAAAGATGGGAGTTCGACATTTCATCTGTGTGCTACAGTAGCTTTACATTGTGAATTTATTTTTAATTTATCAAATTACATTGGGTGGCTAAGGGGCAACTTATTTATACTTTCACACAATCGGAAATAAATCTAACATCAGTAAAGGACTTCCTGCCATTTCTTAATGATGCAAGCATATTGCATAATATTTTCTGTTATCCACTCACTTTTTTTTCTTTTGCTTTTATAAAATTGCTACATGTTTTGAAAACCTGTAGGAAATGTTAGGTATGAATTTCTGTGCCTTAGATTAAAGCATAAGAAAAAAATAATTTAAAAAGCTATCTGAATGTAGATGTAGGTTTTTAAATAAAAGCAAATTGTTGCCCACCTCAATGTTTTTGAATGCACAGTTCTTCTGAGATTATCTATTGATAATTGCAAAGAGCTGTGAATTGTTTAATCGATGGCCTATAGAATTGAAATACAGAATAATTTAAAATATATTTATTTTCTTGGCTGGTATTTCAGTAACAATATCTCATACATATACAATATACTTAATGTAGTATTCAGCAGCCACAGGTTAGTTACAGTAAATTATGAGCATGCAGAATATAAACAAATGAATTATAATAATGTATGTTATTAATGTTATTTTTTGCAGTGCCTGGTCCTGTACCTACAAAATCATTAAAAGGAACTCCCTTTGAAGACAAGATCTTCTTAAATTGGAAAGAACCAATGGATCCAAATGGTATCATCACCCAATATGAGGTAGTAATAACATTTATTTATGTATTCTATATCTATAAAAGAGCCGCAGTGGCGCAGTGGTTAGAATGCAGTACTGCAGGCTACTTCTGCTGACTGCCGGCTGACTGCAATTTGGCAATTCAAATCTCACCAACCCAAGGTTGACTCAGTCTTTCATCCTTCCGAGGTGGGTAAGATGAGGACCCGGATCGTTGGGTGCAATATGCTGACTCTGTAAATTGCTTAGAAAGGGCTGTCAAGCCCTGTGAAGCAGTATATAAGACTAAGTGCTATTGCTATTGCTATCTTCATTTATCATATTTCTACCCTGCCATCTCACATAAATGGCTCTGAACATTTACAGAAAACATAATGTAAAACATAATTAAGAACAAAGTTAAAATTAAAAGGAGTTAAAAGAATTGACATTTTTGCTTAATTGGGCAAAAAACACTTGGGTTTATTTCGGGAACACGAAAGAAAAATAAAACTACAGATGGCATTTTTATCTAGATTCTGACTATAGGTTATGGGATTCCCCAAGGCTTTTCTCTCTCTCTCTTTGCTATCGTCAGGCTCTTAATAGATCAATAGAACAACTGCTTAATATGAATGGATTATTATATTGTGTATATTGCACTCTAAATATTCTGATTTGATCCCAGGATATCAGGAAACACAATGTAAAATTGTAGAAATGAAAAAGGGGGGACTATGGTATCTCCTTCTTTTCCATCTATTATTGGCAAATGAGCTGTTACTTCATAGGGTCCCTGGCTGCCTTGTGGGGTTTGTTCCACTGCCCACAGATAAACCTGTAGCTGAGCAACATACAACAGAAACCATTTCCGTGGAATTAAAAGTCTTTTTTAAAAATAAAAAATAAAAACAGCATTTTGGAGCATATATAGAGACATGGGCAGTCTCTCCTGTTCAGAAAAACCTCTTAACTAAATGTATATGCCACCCATCTTATTGTCAAGTGACTCCACTTATGTTACCTTGGGGCACAAAGAATGGAAGATAATTGTGTTATGATGTATTCTTGACTCTACTTCAGGGGGTATCAAACTCAAAGCCCGTGGGCTGGATCCAGACCACAAGGTGCTTAGGTCTGGCCCATGGGGCTGGCCTGGAAATATCAAAGGACTGGCCTACGGCGTCTCTGCCAGCCAAAATGGGGTACATGGGTGTGTGTGCGTGGTATCCTACAGCACTCTGCTGGCCAAAAACAAGACACAATCCGGCTCACTGGCCTTGACTTTGACATCTTGAGCCAGAAAGTAATCTCCCTTTGTCTGGAATAGCTGTTTTGCATGCAAAGGGGAAAAAATGCATATTGAGTCTGTGTCAAACGGTCACTATGGCCACGCCCACCATGGCCACATACCACCTCAACCCCCACTCCTCCCAAGGTCAAATACGTACAACCCTGATGCACCCCTTAATGAAATCGAGTTTGACACCCCTGCTCTACATGAATGTATTAAACCATATGAAAGTATCAGGACCACAAATATTTTCCATTTTTTAATTTAAGGAACAACACATCACTGTCAGCACACCATGCATCTCACCCAATGATAAATCTGTGAATTAATCCTTAAATTAGCATATACTGCTAATGATCTTTTGTTTTGGTCACAGAGTAGATAGAACTTGTAGAATAAAAATAAAAAATGCAAGCTAACATTGCATAATAATGAAGTCTTGTTTTGGCCAATACATTACCAGCAAGCTTGTAATAAATGATAAAATCTAGAACTTAAATATGCAACTTTGATTTAGATCTGGTAGCATTAATATATAGCCTTCAAAAATCATGATTTAATGGGACTCTGTCCTATAAAGGCTACAGATAATATATGTGAGAATTATTAATAGATGACACATTTTCTAGACTTCAAGGTTTGCTCTCCTGGAAACTTGAAATGCAAATACTCATTTTTTTAAAAAAATAATCATATATTTGATGAATGAGCCCTTGAGGAATGAAGGGGAAAAATAATTTGGTATCCAATTTATTATGTATCTGTCATTTTTTAGAAATAGGCAGTCTTGTCAATACCACATTTCTTGTTAAAACAAACTAAATATCTACTGGAGGCACTTTAATTCCTCAATCATATATTCCAATGATTTAGTTTTTGTTGTGTTTTAATGGGCACTTTTAATTGCTGTTTCTTCAATAAAAATACTTATAGGAA
Source organism: Calamaria suluensis (assembly GCA_032468135.1). Taxonomy (NCBI): domain Eukaryota; kingdom Metazoa; phylum Chordata; class Lepidosauria; order Squamata; family Calamariidae; genus Calamaria; species Calamaria suluensis. The sequence goes on from JANHFP010006972.1 coordinate 157,860, forward strand.
GAGTTCAGTGTATGCATTGTATATTCAGTATAAACACTTGAATAAGCAAACATCACACAGCTTCCATATCTGTAGGTTTATAAGAAAGAAGGGGAGAAAAAAAATGTAGTAATGTGCTACAAAATAAACAAACCTGTTTAGCATTGTAAAAATCGCAGCTGTTTGCATAATTTATGACCCACCAGTCATATTTTGTAGTCCTAAGGATCAGTAACACTATACTTGCATTTCACTACAGGAATTCAAAGAAAATGGGAAATTCAAAGACTTCAGATGAAACTTTATTTTATTAAAGAAAAAATTGGAAACTTAATTCATAGCAATGTACTAACCAGGGTTGGAGTTTCACTAAACCTCTGACATAATTTCCACAGGTCAGTTACACTAGCATACGATCCTTTGATCCTGCAGTTCCAGTGGCTGGGCCGCCTCAAACTGTGTCAAAATTATGGAACAGTACACACCATGTTTTTCCCAATCTACATCCTGGAACTACCTATCAGTTTTATATAAGGGCCAGCACTGTCAAAGGTTTTGGACCAGCTACAGCCATCAATGTAACTACCAATATTTCAGGTAAGGGCGAACACGGAAAACATGCTAAATTTATCATACTAAATCTCCTTTCCTCCATTGAAACCAATGCCATTTCCATCTAAAGAATACATGGAAGACATAGTGGCTACAAGCATGATATAATAAGCGGGTAGTGATAAATAGGCACCAAGAAAGGTGACTGTGTATTTATGGATGTGCATATTTAAATCAGTGAAGGTATAGATTGCTTTTTAAGATTCATACTGTATTATCAAGATTATCATGAAATTTTGCAAATGGTTGTCCAAAATCTATGCAGTTACATGTTCTTATTATTTTTGCTATGTTATATATTAGGAAGTGTTCTTTACATTGAAGGAATTGTGGGAATTGGTGCTAAATTCAAAACAGAACAAAAATCTCCCAAATTCACCAGTTCATGAAAACAATGATTAAATTATTAATACTTTATTACTAATAATTATAATAAAATAACCATTAAATATTTTTTAAAAAAACAACATTATAGATAAATGGAACTGATAGTTCTCCAATTTTGGGAAGATTCGCTATTTTAATCATTTATTTATGATCCTGCGCTCCGCTAGCAATCTTTGCGAACTAATAGAATAAACTTGTCTTGCATGTACAGATAGTCTTCTGGTAATTGGGACCAGCAACCTTGTCACTAAGTAATATGGTCATAAAGTGAGATGTCACATGATGCAACTTATGATGGTAATGGGATCAGTCCAATAGGTTGTCATTAGACAAATCCCATGCCATTCACAGCGCCTTATGGTCACATGATGTTGTGGCCCATCGGCTGCCAGCAGATCTGCTAGCAGAGCCTGATATCTGGGGTTTGCCAGAATGGGACAGTGCTGGGATGGGGCAGCACTGGTGAAGGGGGGTCTCAGAACGGTAGTGATAGAAGCAAGGGAGCACTGGGGATGGGGGTGCAGGGAAGGCTGCAGTGGTGATGGAGGCAGTAATAGGGTTCAGCTGTGAAGCAGTGAGGCATGGCAACAGAAGAAAAACCACTGGCAGGGATCAGAAGCTCCCAGCGACAACCATGTCAAGGAACAGCTGGGCAGAGCATGACTGATGATGAGACGAGGTAACCAGGGGGGGAAAGGGTGTGGCTTGCCTTGATAAAGCGTGCTGAGAGGCAGATGCTACAGAGGTGGGTTTCAGCCCATTCTGACTAGTTTTGGAGAACCAGTAGTAAAAATTTTGAGTAATTCAGAGAACCCGTAGTAAAAATTCTGACTGGTCCCGCCCCCATCTATTCTCTGCCTCCCAAATCTCAGCTGATTGGGAGGAAATGGGGATTTTGCAGTAACATTCCTCTGGAGTGAGAAGAGAATAGAGAATTTATAGTATCCTTCTTCTGTCACACCCACCAAGCCATGCCATGCCATGTCGTCCCCACAGAACAGGTAGCAAAAAAATTTGAAACCTCCCACTGGGAATTTCCCAGCACTGACTTTGCATCTTTACAGGCTGCTATTTTTCTGCTGCTAGAATTCAACATGTGCCAGCGTTCAGCTTAATAAAGCCAGTTAGCCTACAAGCATGTGGTGTTTTCATACTGGTTTAGGTGTGGAGCTCTGACCATTGAGTCAGACAAGGAGGAGGTGGAAGAAGAGCCTGGGCAAGCTTCAGAGCCTTGGGAAAGCTCTGATAAGGAAACAGCATCAGAGGCAGGGCCTTCTGTCCTCCTCCAGGTGGAGAGACAGCTGTCTTTGGGACCTGAGCTGAATGAGGGGGAGGAACAGATGGAGGCCATCCCAGATGTGCATATGCACAGAGAGGAAAAGATAGTTGAGCAAAAGAAAGCAGTAAGCTGACTCTCAGGGAGAGGCAGGCATAGATGATAGCCAGCTCCTCCCTGGATGGGAAATAAATAGGAGGGTTTTGTGACTTTGTGAGTGGCCAATTGTCACCGACAACTGTTCATTTCTAATATGCAGGAAGCAATTTGGATTTCTTGGATAAACCCAGGTTTGTTGGGACTAATTACATTTATTTTTTTGTTTATTCCTGTGAATAAAAGACTGTTGCTGCCCTGTTATAAATAAGTGGTTGTTTTACTTGCAAGTAAATGTCTTGGCTCAGTGGTTAAGACACTGGGCTTGTGGGTCAGAAACCTTGGCTGTTTGAATCCCTAGTACAGGTCTCCTGCATGAGTAGGCGGTTGGACTAGATAACCTCCAAGGTCCCTTCCAACTCTGTTACTGTTACATCACTACTTGTGAAGGCTGGGTCAGAACATATGATTGCCATTTGCAGCCTCTGGCTGCTTTTCCTGTTAACTTTGCTTGTTAGAAGCAGGCAGTGAAAGTGGCAAATGGCAATCATGTGACCATTGAGATCATGTGATTGCAGAGACATTGCAATGGCTCCAGCCACAAGGGCCCATATTAAGTATCCAATCCACAAATACTTTCTATATACAAAATTACTACAAATAACTGATGGTTTTATAGCTTATTATTAGTTGGATTAATAATTAATCTAATTATTATTAGATTCTTGGCCTCTTCTTTGGTGTTATCTGGAGTGACCAGAAGTGAGTACCAGTATAGAGCAAAGTGAACATGGGACTGATGGTCCTTGACTTGCAACCACAATTGGGAACAGAATTTTTGTCACGAAGTGATGAAGTTGTAATGTGGGACTGCATCACTTAGTAACCACAATCCCAGCACTCCCGGTTGCCTTCAATAAATCTCAGATTTTAACATTAGATTTCAATATGTCTTATATTTTAAAATAGCTGATTTTAATAAACTCGGAGAGAACTTGGGAAAGATTCCTTGGATGAAAATCCTAAAGGGGAAAACAACTCAAGAATGTTGGGAATCTCTGAAAACTACAATCATAAAAGCCCAGACCAGCGCTATACCACTGAGAAAGAAAAACAAGAAATCCAAGAACAAACCAGCAGGGCTGCACAACTATAGCAGCACTGCAACTATGCCCCACCTCTCTCCCCCACAACTTACCTATGCCTTTTTTGCAGCCCTGCCCAGTGGCACTCATTTGGGCATGTTCTTCTACTGCCCTGTAGCAGATTTATAGCTACCAGTTTAATTTGTCCATATCTTTAAAATGCCAACATATGGAAAAACATGACATTATTTTTTTTAAAAAAATAGGTTTTAATTCTGCTAATTTGCTACAAACTGATCTTCTCTTAGAAGAATAGTCTGGTTTCTAGATTAGAGAATTTCTTGATACCAACATCCAGATATCAAAAAGCAGCTGGATACAACAAAATAGAGATCCTCCCCTTTTGTCTTGCTGCCAAATGTTCTCAATTAAACAGTTTGTGTTCTGTGACTCCCCGAGAAAGTCTTCTGCTTTTCTCATTGTTCCCCACCAAAGACTGAGTTTGTCTTGACAATAATAAATTAGCAGCTTTGAATGGTGGTTCAGAGAAACTGAACCAATATTGGGTTAGTCCCTTCTGGTGAAGGAAAACAAAAGACAGTAGAGCTCAGAAGTTTTTTTTCATGTACAACTTAAATGAATTTAGAACCATAAGAAATATTAAAACACATAGAATAGCTCTGCATAAGATGCTCCATGATGAGGTCAGTTCGCTCCGAGCAACTTTATTTTCTTCAAAATCTTGTAACATATTAGTTATCAATAAATTCAAATTCAAAAATTTCTGTTCTCAGGAGAAATAGTTACTTTTTCTTTGAAGTGGGACGTGCTCTTACCTAGCGAGAGAAAGATAAAAACAATTTCATTTTTTAAAAACTACTTTAAATTACAAGCCATGGCTTTTAAAATTCAAGCATTTTCATAGTAAACAGATTCTCTGGGACCACTAATGCAGCATTTCTCAACATTGACAACTTATAACCACATTTAAGTATATATTATTATAACAAATCCCTACCCACTCCCTTTTTTAGTACAAAAGGAGATCTCTAAATAGAATAGAGATAAGGTGATGTTCAGGGTGTATAGTCTGAGGAACAGTATTTTTTAAAGCCTGGATATAGTTTAGCAAATCCTCTTGAGACTGTGGTAAGATTTTCAGTCATGTTAATAATGCTGACAATTTACTGTGCTATTGTCACAATATGTGGCAAGGCCTAGAAAATAGTAATAATTTCAGTTCAATGGTGAAGATTTGTTTGGCTCATGAATGGTCTACTTTATCTTCATATGTAACCCAAATGAATTAGATGGCCCTCCAAAATACGCCACATTCTGCTACAGTTTTCATAAAGCCTGTTTTCCAAACAATCACATTTCATTCTAGTTTTCTTGCTCAGCTCAAAATAACCTTACATAAAATCTGGACAGAATATAAAGCTAACTTTAGGGGACAGTGCTCGTTTCTGTTTCCTACTGGAGAAAGCCAGCATTGTCCAAATATCCTTCTATGGCCATATGGCCAGTATGACTATAAGCTAAGGTGCACAGAGTGTTGTTACTTTCCCACTAAAGTGGTACCTATTTATCTACTTGTATTTACATGCTTTTGAACTGCTAGTTTGGCAGGAGCTAGGACAAGTAATGGAAGTGCACTTCGTGGTACTTCCAACCTTCTGATCAATAAGCCCAGCATTTTAACTGCTTAGCCACATGGATAGAAGAGTATAAAACAAAACTGAGATATTGTTGTAGCATTCATGCCAATTTTTTTATAAGTCCTATGATATAAATCTAGATGATGATATTATTTCCCAAGGATGAAGAGGTCAAGAGCGCAGTTTCGGTGATTAATTTATATTGCTGTAAGGCATTACTAATTCTTTTGTCTGATATTAACTATTACTGCTATTTTCTGTCCTGAGCAGTTTCAAAGTTAGTTTTAAATTATAGCTGCTGAAATTTTAATTGTATTCACTGACCTGATTGAAAAATAGAATGAAAAAAATGTGGATAGCAGGGAGTGTTATATCCTTGTATATGAAATCATGAAAGTGATTCCATAACAGCTCAGCACACAAGAAATTAGACATAATTCAAAGAAATATAAATATTCTTACATTTAATAAGCTTAGAAACTTTGAAAATCCTAATCAGTATTACAGATTTTCAGTGTCATGACTAAATATATTTTTAACTTAAACCCCATTCAGAGGTGGGTTTCAACAGGTTCTGACCAGTTCTGGAGAACCGGTAGCAGAAATGTTGAGTAATTTGGAGATTCTAAAATTCTAACTGGCCACCCCCATCTGTTCTCTGCTTCCTGAGTACCAGCTGATTGGGGGAAAATGGGGATTTTGCAGTAACCTTCCCCTGGAGTGGGGAAGAAATGGAGATTTTACAGTATCCTTCTCCTGCCATGCCCACCAAGCCACGCCCACAAACCATGCCATGCCCACCAAGCTATGCCCACAGTACCTGTAGAAAAAAAATGAAATCCACCACTCTACACATTACTAGGATTTCCAATTTGATTCACCAGTTTACAAAATTGTCATCCTTCTTTTTTTTCTTTTTTGATCCAGCTCCCACATTACCAGATTATGAAGGTATTGATGCCTTTCTCAATGAAACGGCCACCACTATAACTGTACTCCTGAGACCAGCACAAGCCAAAGGAGCGCCTATCAGGTAAAAATGGGAAATGCATGAAGATCCTAATGTAAAAAAACATTGGGGGGGGGATTGAATCAGCAGTTGGCAACCTTTTGAGAGTTGTGTGGTCACACATACACATGCATACACACACTTGACAACCAGAAGGTAGAGCAGACAAGGATGTATTATCACCATGACATCATGCAAATGGGATGGGATATTTCCACTTTTGAGTTGGTTTGCATGTTTTGTTCTGTTTTGCTTTGCTGTTTGGGTATGCCATCCCTATAACTGAGACCTTAATGCATTTTTTTAAAAAAGAAATTCCTACCAAAAAAATGCACAACTTAACCCTTTATCAAAAGATCCTACTTAATTCAATGAGAGCATGATCTTGCACTTTGTTAACTGTTTTAGAGTTTACTCTGTGTGGTTTTTTAAAAAAAGGCTTTATTCCAATATAGTAGGCCTTACTTTAGCGGCAACAGGCAAAATATTGAGTTGCATGAGACTATATAATTTAGATATATTTCCGGCATTTCTATTCTTGATTTAGATAGAAATTATGCATTGTGGAAGGCAGCCTGTCCCTGTATAAACGTGCCATTGTCTTTCTTACCTGCTCCCTGCACATGGCCCTTGAAGCAGATGTTTGATAATCCGATTCAGAATTGCAGGTTCTGTCAATCATTTCTTAAGATGCAACATGCTGCGGTAGTCACAGTTCTAATCATGGCAGAATCGTGTCTTGCCTGCCAAGTGTTATATCGTAATCTGTAGTGTTTTTATGGCCTCCTGAAGCTGTAAGCCAAACAGCAGATCTGAAATACAAAGGAAGACTGGATGAATCAGTGTTTACAATAAAATATAAAGCTATTTCTTACCAAGCTAGAAATCCTCAGATCAGTCAGTAAAGAATAAATATTTATTCACAAATGAGATGGATGTGGATGTGCACAAATACAGACGCACAGGAACAAAAGATTTACCTTTCTGTTAAGAAGCGTCTTCAGATTTATAAATAAATGTATCAGGAAATTGCTAGCGGAATATTACGGATATTCTATTGATTTTACTGATCCACACTCAGGTTCAAAGTTACCATCTCCTTTTATATTCTCTGATATTGTCTAAATTAACATAAAAACATGAGAATAGTTCCGCTGGATAAGGAACCCAGCACTTCGTTTCTCACAATGACCAAATCAATGACTCTGGGATGCTCCCCAGTGGGAATTGAACACATATTCATTGTTTAACTAGAACCTGAAGACATGGTGCTTCCAACCTAGAAGACTGAGAGGCCAATCTATTATACATACAGCCAGTGAACCTGATATTCTCTCACAGCGATAACATTACCTAAGTTGGTAATGAAACATCGACAAGAAAACAACCAAGCTCAGAGAGCAGCACAAACCCAGCAGTTCAATTCTGAGCTAGATACATTTTCAGTGATGGGTTGTTCCCGTTTTGGACCAGTTGGTGCGATCCAGTAGTGATGACCAGATGACATCAGTGAACTGGTTCTCACCATCCGGGAACTGGGCCCTCTCGCCCACCCTGGCATTATTTTGTACCTTTATTTTCCTGTTTTTCGCCAGTTGAATCAGCTGATTGCCACACCTCACCTTTCCTAAATGATTGTGAGCATGCGCAGAGCGCACATTTGGCATGCATGCTACTGTGTGTGCTCTACTGTGCATGCACAGAGCACACATTCATTGTGCACACAAAATGAGTTCAAAGCGTGTGCACCAATCATTCAACAAGAGAATTGGTAGTAAAGGTAAGTAGAACCCATCTCTTATTCTCTTCTATTGGAATAGCATTATGGTCAGTTCTTCCTTTTGGCTTCACAACATATTTGCCTAAGAGATCAGATGACACACAATACAGGTAGCCCTCGATTTAAAGAAGTTCTTTTAGTGACCATTCGAAGTTACAGCAGCACTGAAAAAAGTGACTTACGACTGTTTTTCACACTTAGACCTTGCACAGCATCTCCAGGGTCAAGTGATCAAAACTCAGATGTTTGGCAACTGAGTCATATTTATTCATTTCATTTTCATTTTATTAGATTTATATACCGCCCCTCTCCTTACGGACTCGGGGCGGTGTACAGCCATGA
>JANHFP010006972.1:178269-191323 GCA_032468135.1 Calamaria suluensis
TCTAGTCCAACCCCCTGCCCAGGCAGGAAACCCTACATCACTTCAGACAAATGGTTATCCAACATCTTCTTAAAAACTTCCAGTGTTGAAGCATTCACAACTTCTGCAGGCAAGTTGTTCCACTTATTAATTGTTCTTGCTGTAATGAAATTTGTCCTTAGTTCTAAGTTGTTTATCTCCTTGATTAGTTTCCACCCATTGCTTCTTGACCTGCCCTCAGGTATTTTGGAGAATAGCTTGACTCCCTCTTCTTTGTGGCAACCCCTGAGATATTGAAACAGTGCTATTATGTCTCTCCTAATCCTTCTCTTCATAAACTAGGCATACCCAGTTCCTGCAACTGTTCTTCATATATTTTAGCCTCCAGTCCCCTAATCTTGATTGCTGCTCTTCTCTGCACACTTTCTAGAGTCTCAACATCTTTTTTACATCGTGGCGACCAAAACTGAATGCAGAATGCAAAACTGAATTACCATAACTTGTATATCATGACAATTTTCAGTTATCATAGTAGTGTCTTAAGCCCTAGTGATGACGCCATTATCAATTCGAGGTTTAAAAATTTAAAAACCATAGTCATCTACTTCCAAGCCAAATTATTCCCCCAATAATTTTATTTGTTTTACTTTGTTTATTTGATTTCTATAGCCACCCAGCTCAACAAATGATTCCAGGTGGCATACATCATCATAAAAGCATAAAATGAAATAATCCAGAGGGCAAGATCTTTGGCAGAACAGCACATCTCCTTGTCCACACCAGCTGACATGTCTTGACTCTAGCCTATATATCCATGATGGTGAACCTATGGCTCATGTGCCACAGGTGACACGCAGTGCCCTCTCTGAGGGCATGTGAGCCATTGCCCCAGTTCAGTTCCACTGCACATGCCTCCCGCAGCCAGCTAGTTATCAGGTCTCTGCTATGCATGCATGGGGGTGTGCAAGTGCAGGGGCAGGACTAATGCAGAGAGCCACGTGTGCAGGCAGAGTACATGTGAGGGGCATGCATGCATGCATGCACGGGGTGGGTTGCATGTGGGGGCTGCACGTGCATGCAGCGGATGGCAGGGTGCATGCACAGGGTCCGTGTGCATTGCATTTTGTGGGTTCTGGCACGCTTTAGGCACTCGGTCCAGAAAAGGTTAGCCATCACTGCTATATATCCAGCAAATTGCTTGAACACATAAGGAAAAAATATACAGTCTTGTCTCCTCTGCTGAGATGGAGTGGGTCTGTTTTGCTACATTTCACTTCAATTGCGGCTTCCCCTATGCATGTAGACTTTGCATAAGGACAATAGGATTCTATAACATAGCTGTTTTTTTTCTTAAGGACATTCTACAACTTGGCATAGTTGATACAATTGAGGGCCTTTCTATAATCAATGAAGCACTTACAGGTCTCTTGTAGTGTTTCAGTTTTCTGTTATTCAGTGTGCATCAGCAATAAGGTCTCTGGTTCCTTGGCCTTTTCAGATGACCTGATAAACATATGCAGAAGCTGTTGCCCAGGCAACAGGAGCTGAATTTTTTTTTGTTGAGTTTAGAACAGCCAGATAATATTTGGAAGTGACTCAAACAGACTCCTCCCTAATTTATTTTTTTAATTATAAAAAGAGGAAGACGTAACAGCTTAATAAGACTTGCAAGATTCTGTTATTATAGCCAATAAAAAAGAGAAGACATTGTGCACATTGGTGTAAGATGCTATAATTCAGAAGTGCAGGTTGTTGCTAGACAGATTGATGTAAGTAACAATTATCCTATAGATCCACCAAACTTTTCCTTCATAATCAAAGCTCTGGTTGCTGAATCAGTTGATGCTGCAGTATGTTGCAATTCACTAAGGCATGCATTTTTTCTCTCTCATAGTGGTGATATAGGAACAAGTAGCTACTCTCTTTTTTTGCTACTTTTGATTATTCAAGGTCCCTTTGTATGAATATCTGACAGTAAATTTTAAATTTCTTAATACCTTTAGAGGCTTCAAGCATTGCCCAGAGTGGAAAACACGAAATCAAATTATTGTGATAAGCACATCACATAATCCCAAGCAATAAAATGCAAGGACCTAAAATCCCTTTACAAACTACTTGGAAACTATCCCTAACTCTGCAACCATCTTTTTTTCCCTTCTCTAATTTAACAATACGTTCCATCAGTCAAACTTTACAACCTATAGAACAAACTTTACGTCTGCTGGGTATTTGAGCAGAATTAAATTCCCTCCAACACTACACAGGCATGTGAGCACATATGTATACATACACTAACACATATGCTTCATTTTTAAATTGTTTCCTTTCTACTTGTCTTATTGAGAGAGAATTAACTTTGCCTGCACCAGGATTAGCAAGTTTTTTTTTGCTTCTAGGTGAAAAAGATGAAAACAAAATATTATAATGGATCTTCCCTATCAAAAATATCTTTCAAAATCTAGGGATTCATTTTTTTAGGCTTCTAATGCTAGAGAGCTGTAGAGATTTCTGCATGAGCAATTATTTTTTGCTCCTCTGAAGACTTGATAAGTATTTTAAGATAAACCTCCAAATGCTGTTAGTTCATTTTAAGTATGACTCAAACATTTCAGATTCGCTTTGACTGAATGAAACAACTGGCATTGATTTTATTAAAATCTAAAGTAACAAGTTAGGATTTTTCCATTTTAGTAGTTATGTTTAGTAGTGATGTAAAGAAAGCCACCAAAAGTATCATGAAGTATAAATATCTGTTAGATGAAAGAAAGCTTCTTTTAATTTTCCCAGACAAAGGTAAACAGAACAAAGTACCAACCAACCACAAATCTGAACAAAGGAAGAAGAGTAAACTGCTAAGACTTACAATTCCAAATCTGCCCAAGACCTTCAAAATCTTGGATGTAGCTCCAAAATTTCTCCAGGATTGTTATTTTCAGGAAGGGACACAAAGACAAATAGCAGTGAGAAAAAAATGAAATCCTTAATGTCTTACTGACAAGCTGAAATAAGTCACATTTGTGAAGCAAGCTAGTATCCATCTGAAAGTTCTTATATAACTCTGGTGCAAAAAAAATAGTTCTTTTCACAAAAATGCTAACAATGAGAGAGCTAATTGACTGAAAACAGACATTATAATGCCTCAGGTGCAGCTGCTGTGGAAAAAAAAGTGAATGTTAAGTATCGCTAGACAATCAGGTTATTGTTTCAAAGATAACTGAACATTAATACAATTAAATGTGTCCAGAAATATTTCACAAGAAGAGTCCTTCACTCCTCTGCTCGCAACAAAATACCTTATGCCACTAGACTTGAAATTCTGGGTTTAGAAAATTCAGAACTATGCTGCCTTCGGTATGACTTAAGCATAGCTCATAAAATCATCTACTACAATGTCCTACCTGTCAGTGACTACTTCAGCTTCAACCACGACAATACACGAGCACACAATAGATACAAACTTAAAGTGAACTGCTCCAAAGTTGATTGCAGAAAATATGACTTCAGCAACTGGAATGCACTACCTGACTTTGTGGTTTCATCCCAAACCCCCCAAAATTTTAACCTAAGACTGGCTATTGTTGACCTCAATCCATTCATAAGAGGTCTGTAAGGGACGTGCATAAGAGCACCAATGTGCCTACTGTCCCTGTCTTAATGTTCCCTTTAATTGTATTCATTTTATATATTCAATTCATGCTTATACTTATATATATTATATAATAAGTACTCAACAAATAAATAGAATAAAATAAATAAGTATTTTGTCACCAAAATAGAGAAAAGGGATGATCATGGACTGACCAAAAAAAATCAATGGAAGATTCTTGTTCTACCCTTTTAGCTGTGACTACCCCGAGACATTGGAACACTGCCCTTCCGTTCCCAGTAGGCAAGTAAGTGGGGGAATTAGCAAGAGATAGTGGAATTGGCTTAAAATTGTAATGAGACTTTGAAAATGAAGATCAGTTGATGGATCAGGGAAGACATGAAGGGGTTGTCATGGGTCAGAAAGTGTGCCAGGGTGCACAAGAAGTGCCATTCACATCTGGTAAGGTACATGGAGGGGCAATGCAGATGAGGGGAGAGAGTGTGGAAGTGGGCAAGACATGTATTGGAGAAGACATGCAGGGGAGACATGGGTTGGGGAAGCTGTATGGCAGCACCCAGGTCAAGAGAGCATGGACTGGTAAGGATACACATTCATTCTTCTCTATTCCTCCCGTCCTTCTGTTTGTGGCAGGCACACAAATGGCTGCTGCCAGGTTGGGGAGGGAGCAGAGACTGACTAGGAAACTCACAGAATGTTGAAAATGAAGATCATTGGACTACAGCAGCAACACTGAAGCAGCCATAACTTCCCCAAATTTCATTCCCTCAGGAATCCCAGATTTTAGACAAAATCTGCAAGGTAGCCCATCTGAGATACCTTAGGTCACAAAGGCCTAATTGTTGCCTTTTATGCACCATTTTGCCTGATTAAAGGTCATGGTAACATGAGTTTTAATATTATGGATGGATGGATGGATGGATGGATGGAGGGATGGATGGATGGATGGATGGATGGACGGACGGACGGACACTGACTGACTAAAGTAAAACTGCCAATGTACACCTCATATGATTGGGGTATCCCAGATCTGGGATATTGTCTATGTTTTTTGGCAATGAACCTCAAAAACAAAAGGAAACTAAAATTATCAGGACTTAAATATTAAGTATCTAAATGAGGAGATGTTAGCTTGCAATCATATAGTATTTCATATCCACCAATTAACTAGATATCAAGATAAATATCAATAAAAGTATAATCATAGCAATTGGGAAATCGCATTGCAGAACTCTGATGAACAATTCTATTAGAAATGTGTTCATGATGTACACAATTCCCAACTTCTCTTCAGTGTGGTTAAACATCTTTGAAGACTGGTGTCTATTTCCCCATAGGTTATAAAATATTAATGCATACTTTTATGTGTGTTGTGACATGCCTTCTAGTATATTTCCCAACAGTAATACATTCTTTGTGGATTTGTTTTTATTCAAACAGAATCTCCTTGAAACCAGATTTGTTTTTCAGCTTCATAGTGGGAATTGTTTGCCAAAAATAAATAAGTAACAAAATCTGTTTCCAGTATGTTATCTATTATATTTAACCAGTTGAATACTAGAGCAATCCTGAATTTCATTCATAGTTCCTTTACAAACAATTATACAACAGAACTAGAGTGACTGACATGTTAGCTGAATGTAGTTTTGCCTGTCTCTATAGAAGACAGTTTTGCCTGTCTCTATAGAAGAACCTTTTACTGACTTCATTAATGTGACTTTTTCACATGATCTCATGATTCACACTTATGGATCTTTGGAGAGCCCTCTTTTGAAACTTCAATAGTTTCCAGATTTCTTTGTCCACCATATAACTAGGCGTGGCTCCCACAAAACTGCTTGAGCTTGTTTTCACCTGCCAGAGTAGCAGTTCATTCATTCTTGAGCTGATTGTCCACAATATCTTTCTCTTCTGTCTGAAAGGTTTGGTATTTAGGACACTGATTTGTGGTGTTTTTACTCCTAAGTGCACAGTTTTGTTTGGGGGTTGCAGTTAAGAAGAGAACAAACTTCCAAAGGCTCTGTTTTGAAATGCCTGAGAGCTTTTCCCATCCTATTTAACATCTACTTGAAGCTGCTAGGAGAGGTCATCTGCCAGTTCAAGGTGAGGTATCATCAATATGCTTATGATCTCCAGTTGTGCATCTGCTCCCAAGCCTCAGTGGGACATGCACTGTGTTTCCCCAAAAATAAGATCCTGTGTTATATTTTTTAACCCTGAAATAAGCACTTGGCCTTATTGCCATGCACTCAAAATAAGCCCTGATTGGGATTATTATCAGGGGATGTCTTTATTTTAGGGAAAACAGGGTAGAAACCTATTCACATGCCTGAAGACTCCCAGTATTTAGATGGGGGAAAACAGGTTTCAGACCCAATCTGGGTTAGATCTGACAGAAGGACTGTATCATCAAGTATTTCACTCTTGATGGGATTGCGGTTTTTCAGAAAAAGTACATCGACAACCTATGTGCCTTTTTTGGCTCATGACTCTGGCTCAAGGAATAAGTAGAAGCCATGGCCAAGGGTGTTTGTCCTCAGCTTTGGCTGCATCCTTACCTGGAACAGGATGCTTTGAGGATACTCACTTCAGGCTCTTGTGATCTTTTGATTAGATTACTGTAATTTGGTCAGAAACTTTAGATGGACTAAAATGCAACTAAAATGACTGGTCTTGATACTATTCTGTAGCACCACTGCTGCAGGAGTATTATACTGTTGCACATGTCCTGAGATGAAGAGGAAATGGAATCAGTTGCATCTAGAAACAATAGTCTTGACACCAGTGATTCCAACAGTGGTAGAGCCAATGACCTCCTCTTTGGTTAAGGAAAATGTCTCCAACCACTCACAGCTTCCTAGGTTCAGGATCAGCTACTTTATTATAAGCAGAGGCAAGACAGAAAGATTCAACAACCAAAACCAGTCAACAGAAGAGTCAGGATTAAAGAGCATATGGCCACAGTTTTGCCAAGGAGGAGACTAAGTATCACTGTTGGCCTCACTCCTTGGGAGCAGCTATTCAGAACAATATTTCAAGCCACAGCTCTGTCATGCTTACCTTGCTGTGCTTAGACTTAGAGCTCTGAATGGACCTCACGTGTTTTGTGTCTCTTTCCTTGGATTCCTTGCTTTTTTATTAGGTTCCTGGTCTCAACTCTGGATGGACCTCACTGTGTTTTGCGTCTCTTTCCTTGGATTCCTTGCCTTTTATTAGGTTCATGGTCTCAACCCATGCCAACCTTGTTGACTACATTTACAGTTACCCTCTTAAGATAATGGTAAAAAGGACTCTCATCTTCTAAGGTTCTGTCTGAGTTTTACTTATCATTGAACTGTGACAGGCATTCAACTTGCTCTACTGTTGGCTGGCAGCCAGCAGTGTCACACATAAAAAGGAGCTGCTCTGGCTTCAGTCCAAGTCAAGATATTGGTTTTTCTCTTTAAAGTCCTTTATGACTTGTAGCCTTGGTAGCTAAGAGATCACCTTTCCCTATTGAATGATAAAGGATTTGTAAGACAAATGCAGATAGAGACTATACAATACTTTGATTTGAATTCAGAAACATCAAACACCCAAATGTTTGAATGGGAAGTGTTTGTCCAAAATTGAATTGTTGGGTATACATCACACAAAAATAAGATTAAAAGAACAGGGAAAATAATTTACAAGATGAACTGACATGTTTACTCTATGGACATAAATGCCCATCTACATTTTTAAAAGTCTATTCAAAACTGCAATTGCCTCTGTGTGTATAAACATGTAATTGATATATTTTATTTTGTATCTGATCAGTCAATCAGTGCTCAAGTTGAAGTCCAAGCATCTCCTTTGGATTATTTCATTTTTCTTTTTGGATTCAATCGTTTTCTTTTGGGTAGTCTTCATTCTTACAATGAACAAGTTGGTTGGGTGGCATTCTCTTTGACTTAAAATTCAGTAATCTTGACAAGTGATAGAACAACCAGAAATCAAATTAATACAAAATACTACTCCTTCACCAATCTTGTCCCAAGGGACATCAAGTGACTCCTGGGTCAAGCCAACTTCAATGCCATTGACTTCTTGCCACATTAAGAATCTTTGTAGAATGAAGGAAAAAGAATATTATTCATTATTTCAAGTACTATTGCCTAACATTATTATAGTGGAGACACCACAAGGAAGTATTAGTACAAAATACTACTCCTTCACCAATGTTGTTCCAAGGGACATCAAGTGATTCCTGGATACAGGGAGTAAGAATACAGCTTACTGCATTCAGGGACAATAGAAAATTAGAAAGTCATGTCATAATATTTTGACCTCTCACTTTCCAAAGCATGAATCCTGAAATACCATGGATTGATTGATTTCTTTGTTTTTTATTTAATTCATCTATGTGACCGGCAGCATAGCATGCATCATGGGCAGCTAATACCCACTTAAAAGCACCAACAAAATTATAGAACAGTTGTTACAAACATCACTCCCGAGGCAGTTCATACATCCATAATGAATAAACACTTAAAACGTCTAAAACCAATCCTCCTGGTAAGTCTGTTGCACCGGACTGACACTGGAAGCTAGGGCTAACATGTAGGACATTCTTTTCACTGGAACAAACTATTAAAGTCATAAGACTAAGAGCACTGCTGGTTTAGAAGTTTTCTATAATAGAGAGTGAAGCTACCCAACTTTATCCCTTTTAGTACGTTCATGTGGTAACCAAAAAGCATTAAGCCCATCAAATGGAAGATATCATTTTGAATCCAAGGAGTTTTTACTGTATGTCTAGCATAGCATAGATATCTGTAAAGGCTCCAAGCAATACCTTTGATAATCCCCCCCATCTCATTTAAAAGCCACCTGGCTTAGGCTCAAAGTAAGTGGTTACATAACAGTCATTGGATTCTACTCTCATTTCACAGGATTACTATAATTGTATACTGTATATACTTGTCGCTTTTAAGAATTGTTTTTACTATTCTTGGCCTTCCAAAGACCTTCTTAAGGCCATTTTTGTTTTTTAACCAGTAGTTTTACAAAGAAAATTAGCAACCACAAGTTTTGCTCTGAGCCACCCAGTCAGTTTTTTCTCTGTGTAAGAATACTCACCCCTGTGTGTGAATCACTGAGAATTGTAACAAAGAATTGGTTTCAGAATTCATCAAACATTGCAGTTCTTCAAGTTCTCATCTCCTACCTTGGTTGATGTCACCATTAATTTGAATCCAGCAGTGTGCAGCAGCAGCCAAAAAAGCCAAAGTAACTCTAAGTTGCATTAACAGAGGGATACAATTAAGATCAAGTGAGGTTCTAATACCACTCTATAAAGCCTTAGTAAGACCACACCTAGAGTACTGCATCCAGTTTGGGTCACCACACTATAGAAAATATGTTGAAACTCTAGAAAAAGTACAGAGGAGAGCAACCAGGATGATTAGGGGACTGGAGACTAAAACATATGAAGAACAGTTACATGAACTAGGCATAGCTAGTCTAGTGAAGAGAAGAACATGATAGCCATCTTCCAATACTTGAGGGGCTGCCACAGAGAGGAGGGGGTCAAGCTGTTTTCCAAAGCACCTGAAAGCCAGACAAGGAATAATGGATGGAAACTGACCAAGGAGAGATTCAACCAAGAAATGAGGAAGAACTTTCTGACAGTGAGAACAATCAACCAATGGAACAGCTTTCCTTGAAAGGTTGTAGGAGCTTCATCACTTGAGACTTTCAAGAAAAGATTGGATTGACATTTGTGAGAAATGGTGTAGGGTCTCCTGCTTGAGCAAGGGGTTGGACTAGATTATCTCTAGATTATCTGTAACTAAGAGGGGGTTGGTCTACTGTATTTCATTTCATTGAAGGCAATGCCTGTCTTCCCACCCTCTGTGTCCAGTCATTGGTAGTTGCTCTCCCCTTCAGAGACCATATTTCCATGTAAACTCTGAGAACACTTAACCTTGTGAGTCACTATTTCAAGCTTTGTATGGACTTCCTATATTTCTGAAAGTATTTGAATTTTAGAACACTGACACATCAATTACCAAAATGAGTATACCAAGATGAAGAATTTCAGTGTGTGTCAGAATAATGAATAATAAGAGGGAGGAAGGAATTATTGTTCAGGAAGGAATTATTGTTATCAATTCTGTATGGGGAAAGGAAAGGGCAGTCATTTTACTCTTCACCTCGGCAGGAAAATGTCTCAGAGTAGCATTATATTATGTTGTCGGATTGCTGTTAACTTTCCATTTAGGAACAAAAGACATGGGAATCCTAAGTAATACAAAACGGGAACAAAAAAGAGAGACTTTTTGAGAAGAAAACAGGAGAGAAGTAAGAACTTCACATAGCATAAATTGAAATGTGGGATAGCGTGAGAAGTTCCTGTTTTCTTATATTGGCCTGTTAAAGGAAAAAACACCCTACTGCCTACATGTCTGACATATTCTTACATAATGTATAAACAAATGGTTTATAGCCATATGTCAGACTAAGAACGGATTTCATCTACTGCCATCAATCATATTAGGCAATGGGTTATATGATTTTTATATATGGTTATATGATATATGATTTTTTTTTAAAGCGATTCCCTTTTTGATGACCAAAAGAGAGTTGTTACTCAGAGGAAGAATGACTTCAAATAGAACAACATTTATATATATATATTTCTTGCTAACAAGAATAATGGAGCCAAATGTTTGCAAAAATCTTGGCTGGAAAAAAAACCATTTCAGATAATCATGTTGTTATTTTTATATGGGTGTGTTAAACTAAGGGCAGTAAAGCTTCAAAGTTTTATGAGAATAATTTGCCTAGTTAGGTATTTGCCTTGGAATTAATGCAATCTTAATTGTTTTATTCTGTGTTACAGATTATAATTTCTTGCTATTAATAATGGAGGCTGCGTGGTTAAATTGATTGATTTTGGTGCCAAGCTGAGGAAGCCAATTTGGTGTAGTTGTTAAAGCACCAGGCGAGGAACCAGGAGATTGCAAGTTCTAATCCTGCTTTAAGCATTAAAAAAAAATCTGCTGGATGACTTTGGGCCAGTCACTCATTTTTATCCTACCACACCTTGCTAGTTGTTTTTCTGTGAAAATAGGAGGAAGAAGTATTTGGTATACTTGCTTTGAGTTGTATATGAAAAAAAAAGGTGGGATAAAAATCTAAAAACTTAGCTTTTGTTAGATAATAGCTATCTTAGCTATTATCTAGCTTTTGTTAGCTATTTTAACCAATAATTTTTTGGATTGTGATTATGCTTGTAGGGAGATCAAAATCTGCTTGAACTAATTTTTAAAACATTGAACATTCCTCTATAAGAATGGACAGAAATGTTTGACAAAATTGTACTGTCAAACATTTTCTGTACAAATAGGATGATAATTACACAATGAAAACTTTTATCCCAAGAAGTCCCTTATGGGATATTAATTATGTGGTTCAATGTGGTTTGTTTCATGTATGGGCAACATACAACTCATATGCAACTCAAAGAATTACATGCACAAAAAGATCTCCAGATATATACACTGTATGTTCCTTGAGAAGAGAGTTCTGAACTCATAAAGCAGCGACCTGTCCTCAATACAGAGGCGGGTTTCAGTAGGTCCTGACCAGTTCTGGAGAACCGGTAGTGAAAATTTTGAGTAGTATGGAGAACTGGTAGTAAAAATTCTGACTGGACCTGTCCCATCTATTCTCTGCTTCCCAAATTCCAGTTGATCGGGAGGAAATGGGGATTTTGCAGTAATCTTCTCCTGGAGTGGGGAGGGAATGGAGATTTTACAGTATTCTTTCCCTGCCACGCCCACCAAGCCATGCCACACCCACCAAGCCACACTGACAGAACCGGTAGTAAAAAAAATTGAAATCCACCACTGCCTCAATAATGACATTTGAGGGTAGACGCCAATTTGAATTCTATCCACCAAGCTTACATGTACTGGTCTGAATTCAACATTCATGCCCTTTATAAGGTAACTTCTTCCATTTCATATAGCAATGATTAAAAAAAAGTGTTTAAGTCATATATAATGCCCTTGCTTGCTTCTGCGGGATGTAAAGATAAGCAGAAATCATTTTGTCTTATATTTACATATTTGTTGAAATATGTCCAGATATAAGAGCACCAGCGTGCCTACCATTCCTGTCCTAATGTTCTCTTTATTTGCATTCATCTTTGTATTCAATTCATACTTATATATATTACCTAATATGTAATCGACAAAATAAATAAATAAAAATAAAATAAATATACACAAAGTACAACTACAACATGAATTCTGATGGAATCATGTTTCCGGACAAATGTTTTCTCTTGAAAAATAAAGCAATGTGTTTCTAGAGACCACTTGGATAGTCTGAAGACTCAACTTAATAAAACATTAACATCCTTGTAACCATGAATATATGATGGATCCTATTACTATACAATATTTTATTCAGTACTCCAGAAAGCTGGAACAAACCATCAACTCATAAGGTCAATAATGACAAACATAGGTCTGTCTTTTAAAACATGGAGGAAAATATAATCTGTAAAGAGTGGTTAAGTATGAAATAGTCACATCACATCAGGCAGGGTGCATCTGGATTACTTTAGCAACCAGAGAAGAGAAGCAAAGCATGTGATTTCTTCAGAAGGTCAAAGGGCAAAAATGGCTGCGATTAGTTTATAATTCATATGAAATGGGCACCACAATTCTTTCTTATTTTAAAAGGCCTTTGAATGAATTGGGTATTTTTGACCCTCAAATCTTTAGTTGTTAGATTATGTTGGAACAATTTATTTAGATGTTATTTTAAAGTTGAATAGGTTGAATGTTTATTATACCTAGTTTTGAATCGCATTAAACGACATTTAATCTTGCAATTAAGCAAGTGCAGTTGATAACTTTAGGAAAACACCATGTTTTTACAGTGGAAATTGAGATTCTGGAAATAAGAGAACCTGTCTGATAGTACTCTTCCATTCATGCGTCCCAAAAACTGATATTGAGCAATATATTGCCTTAGATGAGTGTAAAAATAAGCCTAAATTACATGGCTTTTACGTCGGCAGTGCTTTGGGCTACCAAAGTGGCACAATTATCCTTATCATAACCAAGAGGAGATGGAAGCAACAGGGAAAGTACGCTGAGAAAACAGAATGAAGCAATGTTGCCCTTTCCCTGGCTTTTACTAGCAATGGACGGATTATATTCCTTTATGAAGCAGCTTCAGGCAGCAATCCCTTGAGCCTTTATGAATTGAAACAGCCCATCAAATATCTGCACAATGAGACCCCCTACTTATTAGTAACTCTTATGGCTTTCTGGTGCAGAGTTAGCTCACCCCCTGAAGTGCCCCTTAGAAAGTGCACTACAGTGTAAGCCAAATAGACTAGCAGTCTTAGGCAGCTAAACTACTACTCTGTATTAGCATTGCAGTCTCCAGGATAATGTAACCTTACTAAATTAACTAACTAACAAA
>JANHFP010006972.1:208627-225102 GCA_032468135.1 Calamaria suluensis
TTATATTAGTTCCCCCCCCCCCAACAATGGAGGAATCAACCATTTTTATTAGCATGATCCTTTTTCCTTCCCCAGCAGTCCGTGGGGAGGATTCTACGTTCAAAATAGAGCTGCATCAGCAGCTCATTAGACCTAATTGGAATGTTTGCAGAACATTCCCAGTAACTAACAGCAAACCTGAGTTGAACATTAATCACCTGTTTCTTCCTTCTCCACATTTTTAGCATTACTCAGTGTCCTGTCAGCTGAATAATTGTGCAACTCAAAAGCCTGAACGTACAATATCTTAAGGAAGGTGTTTCTTATTATAAAATAGATTATTGACTGATTGATGACAAACCTTGTATACTTTCCTTTTCCTGGCAACCATCACTTCAGAAATCATGTGGGGAAATTCCCTAAATCTGGCTGTGGCCTTTTCATAGAAATTAACTTTTTCATGTCTTTACTTCTTGAAAAGTGAATGTTGTTAACTTTTCAGCTTGCCCTGTCCAAAAAGTTAGTTTAGTCCGTAATCTAGTTGAATCTAAGAACTCCCCTTCGAATCCTGGAGGATTTTTGTGAAGGTTTATAACATGCGTCAGAAGAGGATTTAGTAAAATGTAACTGGTTCCTCTTCCTCCTCCTCCTCCTCTTCTTCTTCTAATCTAGAGGGACATTAAGATTGAATAATTTAATTGAAAACTTTAGTGTGAAGGATGGTAAAGCTATCCGACCAATAAATGCCTTGAACAAAGTGCAAGATTAAAAGGTAGCAAAAAATTGCTTGTATTTCAATTCATGACATTTTAAATATAATCTGCAACCATTATTAGTGTCTCAAAGTATGTATTAAAACAATAAGAATAAGTTTATTCAGGACCTGTAAACATACAAGCACGTAGAAACTTTCTGCTTTTCTGCCACGTGGCTTATATGCAGACAACAAGACAGTAGCTGAAACTTGTAACAATCACCCATCAGTTTCACCATTATTTTCCCCACTCATTCAAGAGACCATAGAGCAAATATTTTAAAGCTGGGTCTTGCTAGTGTTTCGATGAGCAATTACCAGGAAATCCAAGGACTGTAAACTAGAGTAGGAAATGAAATGAACATCCTAGAAGAAGAAATAAGAAAGCACTTCAGTAATTTGCCAAAAAGAACCTTTCCATGGAGATATCCATATGGCCACAATATTTTACTAATGTATCTTCAAGTCTACCAGAATTTAACCGTACAGATAGTCCTTGATTTATAAACCACAATTGAGCCCAAAATTTATGCTGTTAAGTGAGACAATTATTAAGTGAATTTTGCCCCACTTTTTTTACCTTCCTTGCCATAGTTGTTAAGTGAATCATTGCAATTGTTAAGTTAGTAACACAGTTGTCAAGCTAATTGGCAATCACTAAATGAGTTGTTGTAAGTCGAGGACTACCTATACAAAGGTTCCTTTTTGTAGTAGGACAACTACATAGAGAGAAAACAAGCATTTTCCCCTACCTCCTCTGAATGGAATAACTAAAATCTGTTCTCACCATCAGCATGCCACCCATTAGTTCATCTTCATGTTTTCAAATCTGGTAGGACATCTATCATTGGGGGGAGTGAGTGTTTGTTTTTCTCCTAAAAACTCATTAGTACAATCCTTTGTTTATTTTCCTTTTTACTGCTACCCCCCTCTATGTTTTCTTTTTACTTATCAGTTTCCTTCCATCCCAGTAGACGTCTATGGAGATTCTCAGTCATCCAGGTCAGGGGTCTCCAACCTTGGCAACTGAGGAATTCAGCCAGCTGAGGAATTCTAGGATTTGAAGTCCGCCAGGCTTAAAGTTGCCAAGGTTGGAGACTCCTGATCCAGGTCATGTTTGCCCCAAAGGTACTTTTTCAAAAGGGAACTGGACTTTCTGATTTTTCTTTGATGACATTTCGCTTCTCATCCAAGAAGCTTCTTCAGCTCTCAAGACGCTTTTTGGATGAGAAGCGAAACATCTTCAGAGAAAAACCCGAAAGTCCAATTGCCTCTTGAAAAAATACCTTTGGGATCCCAGTGGATGAATTCCAACCAAATGAAGCTGTAGTCACCAAGGATAATCTCCTTGCCCAATTTCCTTAAGCTGTTTTAGTAAGAAACAACTATTCTCATTAAGATGTCTGGTTTGTAGGCTAATGTGGTTCTTTTTCAACATACAGTCATCATCTCTCAGCTTCATTCTTTCTTTCTTCTTGGTATGGGGTGGAGGAAAGCATCCTCTGTTTATGCTTGCTTTGTATGTGTTTACATGCACAGTTTTGGCAAGAGAGCTTTTCTTAATGTTTCCATTTTAGCTTTGGTTAAACTGATATTTTTTACTTTAAGGGAGCAGATTCTTGGTAGTATCTGCAGCATTTGATCATCTTTTGTGAGAAACAAAATGCTAAATTAAGGTGACCTTGGCTAGTCTTATGTTCTTAGTTAAGTACTTTGGCCAAATTATTTGTTTTTTGAGCTTCATCAGTTTTCTTTCCAATATATTTTGGGCTGGGAGGTCAAATGAAGAAGTATAGGATTTAGTGTTCTATCTTTTTTTTCTTTGTCTTTTTCTGAGGAAAAAGTTGTATTTTGTTAATGTATTTTGTCCATCTCCCCTTTCCAGCAGCTATGAGAACTTTTACATTTCTTTAAGATGCCATATATATAAAGCCAATATCTTTATGTCTTAATAAGTGACTCAAGTATAAAGCAAGGTTAATGTGACAAAGCACTTAAAGTACTTTCCCAATACTGTAGTATAATTGTCAAATTACAAATCCTTACGTTACCTTTGACTGGATTTTCCCTTAGGAAAAAGAGTTTTCCTAAGTAGATCTTAATGGCATTAAGTTTCATTTTCAATTTATTTTATTTTTATTTTATTTATTTATTTTGTCAATTACATTTAAGGTAATATATATAAGCATAAGTATGAATTGAATACAAAAATTAATACAAATAAAGAGAACATTAGGACAGGAACGGTAGGCACGCCGGTGCTCTTATGCCTTTAGTGACATCTATTTTAAGGGGAAAATCAAGCTCAGCTGTCTTTCTTTTTATTATATAATGTCATGACAAGATAACTGCTGAACATCTCTGTTGGGGAGGCATCTTTAGCCTCACTTAGTGAGTGTTGTGATAAACAATAACGGGAACATTTTATTTATATAGTTAAGACTAGGCATCAACTTGGACAGTGTTGACTACTTAATGATATCACTCTGCCATGTGGATTTTAGAAATGCAATGGATAATAGCTGTAGAGACACAATTAGTTGCTGCTGTGGAACATAATAATATGTGCTCATAGGTGAACATCAGCTCCATAGAATCCAGTTCTTGTGAGATTGCCAAACTGTGGGACTGACACTGAATTTATACATGAAAAACAGGATGGATGGATGGATGGATGGATGGATGGATGGATGGATGGAAGGATGGAAGGAAGGATGGATAGGAATAGCATCCATGGCATTTAAAAAAGAAAAATATAAAATTGTATATAGTAATGAAATAATATGTGAATAAAAGTAGTGGAGATTCAAGCTATAATCAGGTTTGACAGTTCCAAAAGTAAGTCCAGCTGGCCTTCTTGGTTTATTCCTAGTGTGACCTCAATTTGGGGTTCCAGTTTCAAGACTAGCCCAAGAAATACAAAGTGCTAAACATATATTGAGGAAAAATATAAATTCAACCTATAAAAATTAAATGCCTCTCTTGACCAAGATTATCTTGATTCTTGATTTTTCTGGATTAAGATTTTATTTGTTTGACTTCTTTCCATGTATTGCCAACATAAGAAATTAGTTTTAAAATTGAGTACCTTCCTTAGATTTAGATGGAAATAAAAGAGAACCAGTAGCTGATATAAGCATATTCATAGCACTAAATCCCAAACTCAGTATAACCTGTCTCAGCATTTTCATACACATGTTAACAAGAGTATGGGATAACACTGAACATGATGTAGAAGAGGTAAAAACTATAAAATGTGCAGCTATTGAAAGAGAAATGTTGTCTCCTTTCCCATTCATCATACAACAGGAAAATAATAAATGATAATAATTGGTAGCTTAAATAAACATAAAATCATATTCCTCATTTTGTTGATATATATTTACCCAAGAATGTGTATGCTGGGAAGGATCAAACCATGTATCATGATATAGATGGAATGGAGAATGTAATTATAAGGTGTTATTAAGGATTATAAGGTGTTATTAAGGATTTTTTTATACCATCATAATGTACCAAAATAGAATGTAAATGAAGATATGCTCACAAAGAAATAAAACAATGGCAGAAGTTCTACTTTGAATAATTATGAATATTGAAATAATGTGCATTTGCTATCAACAGTGCAAAGTAGCTTTAACATCGGCAGCTGTCGTAAGGAGAGAATGCATATAACATTTCTATTATTGCCATGTTCTGGTATTATAAAAAAATGAATTGTGTAGAGTTAAAATCTCTGAACTTGCCTGCTGAAAAGTGAGCCCCTCTAGAATTGAATTAATATCTCTCTATGCATACTGATTCCCTAAATGTCTTAAATTGCAAATGTAGCTTTTCCCCAAAAACTCAAGTTTATGGCTACCGTAAACTCTAAACCTGCTCTAAAGTAGTTTAATAGATCCATTCACCACTGAATAGCTGTTATGATTAGATAATAAAAGTGTGATTACTTTTTAAAGCTTTTTTGATTGATTTTGGTTGGACAGTAAACTGGCTAAGAAACGCAAAGATGCCATGGGAAACACTAGACAAGAAATGACCCATATGGTAAACGCCATGGATCGAAGTTACGCTGATCAAAGCACACTCCATGCAGAAGATCCACTCTCAGTCACCTTTATGGATTCTCATAACTTCAACCCCAGATGTAAGTATGATGGTCCCATTGTCACTGTTAGTATCTTACTTCTTGGTTATATTGCTGTACACTGCATTTGATACCATAAAAGATGTATTTTATGCAAGGGAATGAAATAGTAGAGTTATGAAACATTTGTCTTTCTTCCAGACAGATAAAAAAAAAGAATCAAATACATAGAAATTTAGAGTATCTCTTTATAAAATACAATTTTATTTAAAAAAAATAACAATGGAGGTATTCTCTAACTAAAGAAGTAGAAAGTTTACTCCAAAGCCACAATTTAATACCTTGCCAATTCTTTGCTTGATAAGTGCTGGGTCCAAAGATAAAGGGCAGTACTTTGGAAGACCAATGCATATATAAATTCCCACAGAAAATTCCTTTTCAAGATAATATTTTAAGTGACTTCCCAGTGTTGTAGTTTTGTAGCATGTAAATTGCTTCAGAAACAGCAGGCAATGATTACTTTCTATTATTTCATTAAAAACTCTAGTATTACATTGTATTTTCCTCAGTATTAAGCCACAAAAAATGATAGATGTTGACTTTTTTCCCCTTCAACATTGAACATGCAATATATGGATTCATACAATTGTTCTCTCTGTATAGAAAGAATTGTATCTCTTTAAAACTTACACTGCAAAACAGCATATATTTTTGTAAAAAAAAACACCTTGTATTTTGCAAATAGAATTTCAAAATCTGTAACATCATGTCTGAGAACAACAGATTTTCGCATAATCGGATGTTTTTATCATTATTCTCACACTAACCCACTATAATTGTATGCATATGTGTGTACATATACACAAATAATTTGGTACTCAAATTACTTTTTATTTCAACCATTTGGGATATTGTACTTATATTTAGATACTAATTACTCAACCAATTAGTAACTGCGTCTATCAGTATGTCTGTGTATGAGTTCCAATAAAAGGTATTGTTTATTCTAGTTACACAACAGTATTGCTGCCAATAACTTCAAAACACAAACTACTATAATAGGAGTAGGATGCAAAGCTGAAGAAACATAAGGATATTACCAAAAAGCATAATAAGGACTCTTTCAAACAATATATTACTGGATACAATGCATAGAAATACAAGGAGGAAATGGTATATAGGAAACCATTATTCCCTGAACTTCTGTAAGATATCTTAAGGTTTGGCTGTAATTTTAGTTAGTTTTCCCACCCTATTTTATACACAGGCCATGTTCCCCTGAAAAAACAACAATAACAAGCCATTTCAAGAGATAAGTGAGCAATTTGAACAATGTGAAGATGGCTGTTGAAAAATCCAGGCCAAATTTGAGAGTAGAAAGCCACCTCCATCAACTAAGAACTGTGTTCCTCATTTCCAATAAGGGTTGGAATGAGCAATGAAGACCTCTCATGTTGCATAGGACCAGTTGTAGGGCTCAAGGGGCCAGATTGATTTTTTCTTTGCCTGCCAATTCCCCCAGGAATGTTGGCCAGCCGACAGCTTTACTCAAGCCACGCCAAAACTTTGCCCTGCTAAGAAAGTTAGACATTTGGGAGCTTAAAACTGGCTTGTCCTCCTTGCTGAACCCAAGGAATTCTGAGAGCAGTAATTGCTTCCAAAAGTAGAATTATCCTTTGGCAGCTTGTCTGGTAAAACTATCTAAGCCTTTTCTCCTTAGCTTTCAGGAAGAAAATGCTTAGATTATGACTAAATCCAACCTATTTGGACATTTGTATACATTTATTGCACTGTTTATTCTGTAAAAAAAAGCAAACATTGTTTTCTACAAAGTGGTTTTGTATTTCCTGCTTCGCGAATAAGATGAATAGGCTTTGCTGTATGTTCCAAAAAGTCTGTGCTTCTTTTTTTCTTTAAAAAAAAAAAACCGTTGGAGGCAATCCTTTTTTTTTCATAAGCTTTGTCTTCCCGCAGTGCCCAATGATCCACTTGTGCCGACTGCTGTGTTAGGTGAGGACCTAGTCCTTCGTCTTCTTTTCCTTCATGACTTACAACCCTTGTAAATAAATATGTTTATTGCATGTCCAATCATCTAGTTACAGGTTTAAAAAATTTGGCCTGGTGCTTAGCGGAATTTTTAATATTAGGTATATAGAGACCTCTGATGGCGCAGTGGTTAGAATGCAGTACTGCAGGCTATTTCTACTTACTACCAGCTGTCTGCAGTTTGTCCGTTAGATTCTGACTGGCTCAAGGTTGACTCAGCCTTCCATCCTTCCTAGGTTGGTAAAATGAAGACCCAGATTGTTGGGGGCAATATTCTGACTCTGTAAATTGCCTAGAGAGGGCTGTAAATCACAATGAAGCAGTAGATGAGTCTAAGTGCTATTGCTCTATTCAACTACAGGTAGTCCTTGATTTAGACCACAATTGGGATCAGAATCTTCCTTGTTAAGCAAGGTGGTTTTTAAGTGAGTCACACACTTGATGTTTGGCCTTTTTTGCTATGGTTATAAGTGAATCACTGCAGTTGATGGGTGAATCACATGGTCTGAATCACTGCAGTTTATTTATTTATTTATTTTATTTATTAATTATACTTCTATACCGCCCCTCTCCAGAGACTCGGGGCAGTTTACAGCCAACTTTAAAACAGTACTATGCGAAAAATATTACAATTTAAAATTTTAAAAACAGTATATTATATGGCTATTAAACAATTAAAAATATAATTTAAAACTCTGAAATTATAGACTGAGATCCTCCTAGGCCGGCCTGGTAGAAGAGATAGGTCTTTAATTCCCGACAAAATGTCGTAAGGTCAGGAAGTCTACGCAGTGCTGGAGGTAGTTCGTTCCAGAGGGCTGGACCCCCCACTGAGAAGGCCCTCTTCCTCGGGGTCGCCAAACGGCACATAGCGGCCATTGGGACCCTTATCAGGCCCTCTCTGTGGGACCGTACCGGTCGCTGGGAGACATTTGGCAGAAGGCGGTCTTGCCTTGATTTACTGGTTGATTTACTGTTGATTTACTGTATATCTACCAGTTGATTTACTGGTCTATCTACCTATTGGGGTTGATTTCACATGCCACTAATAGAACCGTATTAGGAGAGAGTTCACAATCCCCTTTATGTCATGCTTCTATCGGCGTCCGACTCAGAGGTTGAGGAGGAACAGCTGGCAGAGAACAGTGAGGGGGAGGCTGGAGCTGAGAATGAGAATGGAGAAGAACAGGCCCAGGCTGGATCCAGTGAGCTAGGGGTGGAGCCAGAGAGGTGAAGTTCAGAGGAGGAACTGGGAGCAGCTCCCCCACCTGGGCCAAGACAGAGACACAAGGACAAGAAAGCAATAAGAAAAGGTCTACTCAGGAGGAAGTGAAGAATGGGACGCAGCTGAGCTAAAACCTTTAAAGCTAGCCAGTTTGCAATTAGCAGTGCTAGAATCAAAGGCTGAATTTGCAGTTATAGCTTCTCAGTGACCTTGTCTTCCTAGGTAAGATTTCCTAAGCCAATTTTGTTTGTGTTATCTAAGAATTACCTTTGGACTGCAGCCAGAGTTCATCTTGGCAACTCTCCAACATTGAGAGAAAGAAGGCATTTGGGTTTTTGAAAAATGTCTGTTTGTTTATAAGTTCTTGCTTTTTCATTGTTCCTTCGAGCTGGGTTATCACAGAGGATAAAATTCTTGTAAGAGAAATTTGAAGCCTCAAAACTGAAGGAATATAATACAGATAAGCCTTGACTTACAACCATTTGTTCAGTAACTTTTCATATTTATACCACTGGTTTTCATGCTTAATAACCATTGTAGCATCCACGGTGCTCAAAGTGCAAACACTTGGCATGTATTTATGACAGTTGCAGTGTCTCAGAGTCATGTGACCACCATTTGTAACCTTCCCAGCAGGCTTCGGATGAGCAAAGTCAAAGGGGGGGGGAGCCAAATTTGTTGAATGAGCAAATGATTTACTTAAAAACTGTGGCAAGAAAAGTTGTTAAATAGGGCAAAACTCATTTAACAACTCTCTTGCCTAGCAACTGTCTCACTTAGCATCAGAAATTGTGGACTCAGCTGCGGTCATTAGTACCTGTAGTACTTAACTACTGGTCTGTGAATTTCTGGACCCTCACAGTTGTCTGATTGCAATCTGGACTCTTAGTTACCAGCTCACATTTACAATAATTGCAGCATCCCGCAGACAAGTGATCACCATTCGCAACCTACCTTGCCAGCTTCCTTCAAGCAGAGTCACTTGGGAAGCTGATAAGGAAGCTCATGAGTCACTGTAGTAAGTCTCCCACATCAGACCTTCCCAGTCCCATTATGTTCACATAGCACCAGTCACCTGCACACATTTGTGCACCTTTGTACCTCTGGAAGCAGCCACATACCTACCAGCCAGCCAGCTTGGGAGTCACCTGAAACTTGCAACTTCCTATTGACCGTCAGTGACTCGAGACTTTCTGCTGGCTTCCTCACTTGCTTTGGTTGCTGGCAGACAGCAGAAAATTGCCAGGAGGGCCTTTCTTAATAGCCTGCTCCTTGCTTGACAGTGGCAAGAGAGACTGCTAGCATTGCCATTGCTAAACAATCTGATAACATGATATCACACTTTACGATCTCATTGCTTAGCAATGGGAATTCCGGTCTCAACCACCATTGTTTAACTGAGGTCAACCTGTATTTCGTTACATGTTCCAGAGCTACATTGCTTGGAGAAGAGTAAGTCATTACCCAAACATTCTTAGCACTACCAAGGAGTTTCAGTAGAACCCAGAAGAATACAGAAGGCGCCTTATACTACTACAAGCGAATTGTCATCAGTCTGAGAAATTTTGACTGGTAGAAATTGATGACGTACCTGCCCCAACTGAAGCCTGGCTCCAATGGATCAGATTCTGATAGATGGTCTCCAGAAAAGCTGACTATCTGAATCCGGTAGCCTTTTTCATGGCCCCACTTATTGTTGCTGTTATTGGCAGCAAAATAAACGTAGTTGGGCATGGCATCATGGAGGCGGAATGCAGCTTGGTCCTCAGTTTTGAAAACTTTCCTCACCTTCTTCATTCGATTGATCTTATATTCTGGGCTCCAAGGGGCCGGCAGTCTCTCAAAGACCATGTCATTGCCAATGAGGGTATTGCCCACACCTTAGAAGGAAAGCAAATACATTCACTGGTTTTTGGTTAGCAGTATAGATCAGACTCCTCTTGCTGTACTTGTCTGCAGAGTGACACAGAAATGAATCGTGTGTGTGTGTGTGTGTGTATACGTGCGTGCGTGCGTGCGTGCATGTGTGTGGGGTGTGTGTCTTGGTGTATTCGGGTCTTTTCCCGTGTAAGATTGAAAGTATCTAGGTGATGTTTCCACTCACCATCCTCAGGCTGGTGTTTTCAGCTTTGTGCTTGCACAATGTGCATGTACAATGGCACAATTGAATTAGCATCCCTCATCTACTCTCATTCACTCTAAAACTCTCTCACATGCTACCCTACTTCTCTTCTTTCACAATCTGGCATTGTCAGTGAAAAACAAGTTACTTTGGAGCAGTGGTGAAGTCTAAAATAAATTCCTACCAGTTCTGTGGGCGTGGCTTTGGGACTGCGTGGCCGTGGCTATGTAGTCATGTCACTGGGGTGGTGGTCAAAAGACAGAAACTCACTTTAACAATGTCCTGTTGGAGCAGGGGGTTGGACTAGATGAACTCCAGTTCCCTTCCAGCCCTGGATTGCTGTGTTCTTGTAAGGTATCCTCTGAAGCTGCACCTAGTGTCAAGTTCTCGTTCTCGTTCTCGTTCTCTCTCTCTCTCTTTCTACCCCCCCTACCTGTTTTTGGCCTAGCCTCCTGGGAGCAAAAACAGACCTGTTTTTGGCCTAGTAGGCCTCAGAGAAGCCTCCTGGAGCAAAAACAGAAACAATCCTCACACACACAACCCAAAATAAGTAGTAAAAAATGCTTTAAAAAGTAAAAAAAATATTCTGAGGATCGCACACAGTTAATTGTCTGATTTTCAGAACATTTTTTTTTACTTTTTAAGCATGAAAGAGGCAACAGACCTCATATCTATTGCCCCAGAAGTTAGAATCAGAATTAGTGGGATAACATTACAAGGAAGGAGGTTTGGGCTAACATCAGGGGGAAAAATCCTGTCCGTAGAAAAAAAACACATTTATTATCTTTCTTGAAAGATGAATAAATGCAGAAAGTTTACAGAGGAAAAACTGCCTGTTTTTTGCAGCTCTATTGTCAGCCACAATAAAGAAGCAGCTTTCTGAGGCGCAGATGCATATGAAAAGAAGTAGAAATGTTGTTCTCAAGTAGTTCTTCAAGTAAACCATCCAAGGAATGAGAGGATAAATCTCTTTGGAGTAAGGGCTCAGCTTTTAGTAAATGTTAATCAAAACATACATTCTTCTTTCACCTCTTACGGACAGTACAAGCAACTGTTCTGGATCCTACACAAAGTTTAATACTTAAATTGCCATTCGGGCAGATATTTTTTATTCAAGCAAATAAAGTTAAGTAATGAAAACCTAATCCCTAGAGAGAGAGAAAAACATCTCACTAACTCTCCAAATCTTAAAAAGTTGGTCAGATACAGATAAAGCCCTCAATTCAAACTGAAACCTGAGACCTTTGTCACATAATCAAAACTACATCCACCTCAAAAAAAGGGATGCAAACATTTCCAAAGAACCACTGTACAAGAAATAATGTCACGTTTAGAGACATCACTGACATTTTTAAAATATCACAAGTGAAGCTGCCACTCACCACCAATGTCCATATCCACTTTGAAATTAACATTGTGGGTGTGAATTGGTCCTGATACCCACTCTTGAACTCTATTGCCAAAGTCTGTGGCATCCTCAAAGAAAAAAGAAGTTAGAATGTATCCAGTGGCAAGAAGATGGACACCAACAGCTCCGTTGTGATGAAAAGCAAAGTTCCAGATATAGTTATAGTTACTAACTACAGCTATGAATCTGATAACCAGACTTGAGTCAGACAATCCTCCGTAGAATGGAGACTGGCTGTTTCCAAAATGACGTCTCAGAGGCAACTCAGAATTCTGTTCAAAGATGCACATGGCCTTTTTATGGGTCTTAGGGAATGAAGCATCCATAAAGCTGTGCACATCCAGGTAAGTGGCTAGGTAGGGGCAGTCCACCCCCTGTGTAAGTGTGAACATTCTAGACCCAAATCCAAAGACCATGTCCATGGATCTGACCGACATCATTGTAGGACTGTTGGAGCCATAGATAATACTTGCATCTTGTAAACTTAACTCATAGACTATTCTCTCTCCTCTAAATCTGACGTCAAAGATACGTGGCCCTCTGTTGTTATCAATTCCAAAAGCCAAACTCCAAGACATGAAGGTAACATGGTTATCCTGAATTCTATAGCGTGCTCCACGAGGTTCATAATGCAAAGGACCAGGTCCTTGTGGTGGCACCCTCTGCTTCAGTGATGAATATCCCCCATCACGAGGTCTTGGTTTAATCTTGTTGACTTTGACCTTTCCCATATTGAACTGCTTTTCAAGATCTTCCATGCCCTCAAAATATTGTCCATTATAAAATGCTTTTGCCACCTTCCAGTGAGAAGAATCCAAGCTACTTAAATTTACTTGGACCTCAAATCCAACTGGATGCAAATAGCTGCCAGGAACAAACTGTAAGTGATTTAACCAAATTTTGGTTTCTCCTGATTTTTGCCCTGCTCCAAATGCAAAAGTCGTCCTGAAAATAGTTGGAGGATAATTAAAGATTTTCCTCATGAAATTTGGAGCCTTTGGATATTCCTTCAGCAGCAATGTTATATATAGTTCAGCCACTTCAGTCGTCAAAAGAACCCTTTGGTAATAAGGCAACATCCTTCCATACTTCTGCAGTGTAACATCTTGGTGATACGTTGGCTTTGGAAGAGGACCTACTACAAATTCAGTGATATTCTGGACTGGCTGGTTTCCAAAATAAACCACAGCCAAAGCTTCCCGTGCAGGCTTGACCCCTTGATAATCTAGGAATTGTAGCACTGCTGCTTTGGGAGGAAGCTGCAAGGTGATGGAATAGATGCAGTTGTCAGATGACTTGGCTTTTGACGTATCTACCATTCGCACTCCCAGGTTGGAATGTAAATACTTTTTTACTTGCATCATCTCTTCTGGAGTTAAATCTCGAAATACCTGACTGGAAGCATCCTGACTTCCTTCCCCTTCCCCTTGAGAAGAACTATGACAACCCTTATATTTTTCTCCTCTGTTTTGGAAAGCCAAAACTAAGATGACAATGATGGTGATGCATATTACTATGATAGAAGAAATCACTTTCCAGTTCATTTTCCCAAACCTACAGACAGAAACATAGAGAAAAGAGTCTGTTAAATCCTAACTAATATATTTAATCCTGGACACAGATATTAAAAAGATTTGTTGAGGATTAAGTTTCAAAAGTATAAATTCAAATGCAATTACAAAAAATTCCAGGGATTGTGCAGAAATAGCAACGATGGGCTCACATCTTCAATCAACTTACCATCTAGTCCAGACAGTCCTTTTTTCACTAGTTAAAACCAGGAAGTCAGAAGAAGGCAATGTCAGGAGGCTTCTGAAGCAACTAGATGTTGAGCTCAATTCAAATGAGTTTTTAGCTTTTTAGTAATCTACTGAAAGTATCAGGAAATTACACATTGTTTAAAAGGGAGGAGACCTTTATGCAAATTGTATTGAAACAACAATCTTCTACTTTGAGGAAATGCAATCCAGAGCACTTCTGGATGATTTTGTGCTAGCCTTTAATCTTTTATTAAGTTGTCAGCATTCAACTTAATTTGTTTCTCCCAATTGAAGTATGGTTGGTTAGATGCTATGTTCTTTATACAGCAGCTAAATGTGTGTCCCTTCCTCTAAATATTTAAAGAATAGCACAAGTTCCAGAATGAGACTCACACTTGCCTCTTACCTTTTTTAAAATGAACTTGACTTTTAAGGGCTGTTGTTTTGTTGGTATTTAATCTTTGAAATTATCTTGATCGTGGAATGCAAATAACTACAAAACCAATTGGAAAAAATACTATATTGGTTATGTCATGAGAAAAGAATGCACGTAATTGTTAATTATTTTTAAAAAAAGGAAAAGACTTAAATAAAAGAGAAATCCATATATTGTATTTATATCAACACAATTCCATATAAAGTCTATGTCAACAGTGGATTAATTGACTCTTAATTTATCATTAAATCTAAACCATTCAGAAACATATTGCATCATCTAACTACAGTCATGAACAATGCATTCTACTAAAACTACAAATTCTACCATGAGCGAAAATATGAGCTCTAAAAATAAAAAGTTGAGTGTGGTTCAATTCCATGTACGAGATTGCAATCCAAAAATGATTTCAATTTTGAATTAAATTCAGATTTACTTTTTTAAAAAAAAAATATTTTAGATGGCATGTCTTACTCCCACAATTCATTTAGTTACTTTTCCCAAAGATTGAACTAAAGATCTTTTCCCATATAAGGCATATACAGGTTGCTATTGATTCACAATCACAACTAGGATCAGAAATTGTGGTGTAAGTCATTGTGGTCATCATTGTGGTGTAAGTCATTACAACACAATGATGTAAGTGTGTAAATTGTGGTGTAAGTGTGATTGGACCTGATTTCACAACCATTTTTACTGCAGTCATAAGTTGAAACACCGCAGTGCAGTTATGGGTTGCTCCCGGTTCGGACCAGTTCAGGCAATCCAGTGACCGGATGATGTCACCGAACTGGTTCTTACCATTTTGAGCTGGGGCCTCCCATGCAACCCAGTGCAATTTTTACTTTTCTTTTTTTTTTTCTGCAGTGGAATTGGCTAGGCAGAGCTCTTTGCCGTGCCTCGCATCTTCAAAACTGTTGTGCAAACCAGCTTGCTTTGTGTGTGTATGCATGCCAAATGTGCTCTACTGCGCATGCACAGAGTGCATGTTTGCCGTGCGTTCTCCAATGTGCGTGTGCAGAGAGCACATTCGGTGTGCACGTGTGCAAAGCATGCTGACCTGCGATCTACTGCTCATGCGCAGAGTGTGCAAAGCTGGTCATGAGCATGCACGTTCTTTCCGTGTGCAAGAAGAGAACCAGTAATAAAGGTAAGTGGAACCCAGCCCTGCCACCGTCATAAATTGAGTCACACAGTTGTGTGAATCCGAATTAACAAATGGCAGTTCTTCCAGTTGTGAATTCCAATCATGTGACTGAAAGACACTGCAATCAGATGTCAATGTGAGCTGATTGCCAAGTGTCCAAACTGCAATCACATTAGCATGGGGGTGGGGCAATGGCCATAAGCTTGAATTTAGATCATAACTTGCTTTTTTGGGGAGGACATGTTTGGCCACCTAATGAGAAGGAAGGACTCACTGGAGAAGAATGTAATGCTGGGGAAGATTGAGGGCAAAAGAAGAAGGGGATGACAGAGAATGAGGTGGCTGGATGGAGTCACGAAAGCAAGGCGTGAGCTTGGGTGGACTCCAGAGGATGGTGGAAGACAGGAGGGCCTGGAGGAACGTTGTCCAAGGGGTCGCGATGGGTCGGACATGACTTCGCAACTAACAACATGTTTGTTAGTCTGAACTATCATTAAGTGAAAGGTCATAAATCCCAGAATGCCGATAAACTCTCTGCTGCCACTGTATATTTGCATATACAAAGCAAATTCAATATATTTTGAAGAGATGCATGGTTTGGTAAAAATATAATGAAATAGCTTAGGGTGCAAAGGATTTGCAGCTTTCAAAAATTGTTCTTTTCTATTGTTGCAATTCATGAGCCAGTCATTGCAGTGGTGGCAAAATTGTCTGCCCAAGCAGAGTTTATTCATGTTTTTCATACAGAATACAGAAGGAAGAAACTGAGGTCACACATACAGCATTTTCATTAGTGGGATCTTCTTGTGTCTTTTGGACATCTCCTTCCAATCCCTATGGGCATCTTGTTGGTGGGAATTAGATGATCTCATTCCCC
Source organism: Calamaria suluensis (assembly GCA_032468135.1). NCBI lineage: Eukaryota > Metazoa > Chordata > Lepidosauria > Squamata > Calamariidae > Calamaria > Calamaria suluensis. The sequence continues at coordinate 224,469 of JANHFP010006972.1, forward strand.
AGGCAGAGCATACTATCTTACTCCCACTGGAGTTCACCTGGTACTACCAAAACAGAGTGAGCTCATTACGATAACAGGAGCAGCATAATTGGGAGGAGACAGTTTGCTGCTCTAGCCCCCTTTCTGTATAGGAAATAAACAAAAAATTGTGCGGGTGGAGGAAAGGGTGGAGGGTTTGGAAAGGGAAGTGCGGGATATTCAAAAGGAAAAACAGAATCTGGAAAACGTGATTTAAACATGGAATTAGAGAGAACATCTTTCTTTCTCATATTTCAAAATATAGAAGAAACAGGACAAGATCTCAAAAATATAATGAGTATAATGTTGGCAGAATTTATAGGGAAAGAAAAAATCATATTTGGTGGGACATTGATCAGGTGAATTCATATTATGCTAAAACAAACAATGTTCCCAGAGAAATACATGTAAAATTTCTAAGGAAAGATATAAGGGATGAGATACTCAGAGTGCAAAGGGGGTGGGCACTAAAATACAGAGGCAAGGAAATAACTATTCTCAAACAGATTCTGAAAAAGATATGTGACACAAGACGAAAATATTTTTCTTTATCTAGCAAATTGAATCTTAAAGGAATCATCTTTAGATGGTTGATGCTAGAAGGATTACTAATTTT